>JAEMWC010000134.1:477500-520000 GCA_016490735.1 Pachyseris speciosa | reverse complement strand
TTCTAGCCTGCATACAAGTTAAAATGCACAAAATCCCAACAAAAGCAAATGCTGCGTCTCGCGGTAGTACCATGATGCATTGAATCTTCATTAGCGTGATATCGTGACACTTTTTGGCGGGAGTCGGAGTTTTTCTTTTGCGGTTGACAGATTGATGACATTAATGTAACTTACGTGCGACCCACGAATGCCATTTTAAATTCTACCGGAAACAGAAATTTGACTGAAAATGTATCCCAACAAAAACAATTTTCAAGTGAAGAATGAATAATCGCGAGGTCACGGGTTCAAACCCCGTTGAAGTCCTGAATTTTTTTCAGGCTTCTTTTCGCAATTGCATAAATTGCGTTCACAACTGCGAGGATCATTCTTCACTTGATTTCATTTCCGCAGTTCATATATGATTGATTTCATATATCATTCACACTCATTTCTTTCACGGGAACATATGAACCCACAATTGACCTGCTCCCAACGTCAGTGGCTTCATAGCTCAGTTGGTTAGAACATCGCACCGGTAATCGCGAGGTCACGGGTTCAAACCCCGTTGAAGTCCTGAATTTTTTTTCAGGCTTCTTTTCGCAATTGCATAAATTGCGTTCACAACTGCGAGGATCATTCTTCACTTGATTTCATTTCCGCAGTTCATATATGATTAATTTCATATATCATTCACAAAAACAATTTTGTCTGCTAGTGCGACCCGGCCCTCAGTAAATATATATGGAGTCTCAAAGATAAGAACACTAAGTATGTCATCAAATGGCGCAAGATAAAACAAGCTAGTTCTTATTCCAGGTTGTTAGTAAAACGGGTAACGGCGTAACGGCGTAACGAGAAACCGCGTAACGGGATTTTTTCCCCTTTTTTTGTGTGTGTTTTTTTGTTTTTTGTTTTTTTTGTTTGTTTGTTTTTTGTTTGTTTGTTTTCTTTTCTTTTTTTCCGATACTGTGGTTAACATTACGGAATCGCGCCCATTGAAACACGTCGATCGTATTATGCAAATCTAAATGCGGAGCTGCCAATCATCGAAATCCCTAGTGTATATCATGTAGCTTAACTGATGAATACCCCGCCACTTACATGTCATTAAGCGCCCAGAACATATGCTAATTCATTGAGAAACGGTATACGTACCGTAATGGCATTTCTAAAGGCCGTATCGATTTAAACTCTGAGAATGAATATGTGAAATCCATACGTATATTTGAACCGCGGATTAAATATTGAAGACGTGAATAATCGCCGTTAGAAATATTTCCTAAGTTAAATTACACAGACGCAAATGAGGGTGAAAGAAATCCGTAATCAATTCAATCGCTTTAGTGCATAAACATTTTGTCTTTTCTTTGAAAACGATATAAAGCCAATGAAACACTTACGATACAATTGCCCTTTTCGCTAAAATGCTCCTATGACGACAGTTGACCGGACAGGAAAATCCGACAACTCATCCTTTCAACCACAGGGAACCCAGACAATCTGTTTGTGTGACCCTTTGTTATTTTATAGTAAATGTATGGGATTTACCGTATGTTTCATGCTCTAGCGACGAATCGCTAAATATAGGTATTGAACAACGCTAAATAAAAGTGAAATTGTCTTACCTGTGCTGTACTGTCGTCCCTTTGCCTCAATACTGATATTTTAAGCGATTTTGTCGGGTTTTGTCTTCGCCGCCGACTGTGCCTCATAAGAAATGAAAAGTTCATTTCTTATGAGGCACAGTCGGCGGCGAAGACAAAACCCGACAAAATCGCTTAAAATATCAGTATTGAGGCAAAAGGACGACAGTACAGCACAGGTAAGACAATTTCACTTTTATTTAGCGTTGTTCAATACCTATATTTAGCGATTCGTCGCTAGAGCATGAAACATACGGTAAATCTCATACATTTACTATAAAATAACAAAGGGTCACACAAACAGATTGTCTGGGTTCCCTGTGGTTTCAACAGGATAAATTTATCTCTTGCTACTGAAATGCGATGACTTTCGCAAACCATGAAACTTCGCAAAGCCGTAGTATCTTACTTTGCCGCTTTATTCAATGTTGTTTCTGCCAAGTTCGAATACTACAACATTATTTGATAACAACAACTCTTGCGCGTTGGTACTCGAAGAATGCTTTTGTCTGCATAACACCGCTTCACACGAGAAAGATGTATCCAGCACGGGCCACGCGACGGTCAATCAAACCAAAGCAAGCGATGATTAAACGATAAACAATATCAACTCACTGTCTCTTTTCACTTTTAACGCGGACACAAACACGCAAAAAGAGGAACATCAATAGTAGAAACGAAGCGATCGATCGCACGAAATGAAGCAGAACAACACTGGAAAACAGATGATCGTAAACAGTTATTGCAAAGTTCATGCGGCGCTCGCCGATATCTTTTGCAGTTGTGGCTTGTTTTCGCAAAGTTCTCCATACTCTCACGGCCGTTATTAATCGATCGCGAGCATATTTTCACATTTTTTCACAGTACAAGCTCCTGTTATTGCCTTATAACGGATAACGAAAGAGTAACATCTACAGCTCCCTTTTGGGAATTATGTTTTCGAGTCAAAAAGGTACCGAACGCGGCGGCAAGTCTTTGTTAGCGCGCAAAGCCTCATGGGTACCCCACTTTTTACGGCCGACGTGTTTCAATGGGCGCGATTCCGTAATGTTATTTTAAATTTTCTATAAAGGTTCAATTTGAAGGTAAGTTTTGTTCCATGTTATAGTAGCCAACTCAATTCAGCCTAAAACAGTAGAAAACTCAATATGAGGCCTCGGGGAATATGCTTGTGTCAATTCCCTTTAGTCTTACAAAACCTGCATGCAGGCATTCTTATTGTGCCTTGTCACGCAATCGCCGCGCGTGACGAACCTCAAAAGACCCTTAAGGATGTCTGTGTAGGCTACGGTTGTTTCTTCAGCGAACAATTTAGAACTTCTGTAGCTGTAACGAAACTGACTTACATCTACTGGTCTCCTAACCTCCTACGCTGCTCCTACACAGACATTCTTAAACCCGTCTTATAATCGTTCCGCCGCTTCACGAGCCTAAGAACTGAGGCGAAGAATGTCTGCGTAGGAGCTACTGGCTTGTGTGAGTCTTTTTGACTTTTAGTTTTCGCTTTAAAGCAATATTCATTTCAAAGCTGAAAAGTGTTCATACCACCCTTAATATTTCAACTGATGACAAAGTGTAATTAACCTCTTGACTATTTCAAGGTTTGAGAAAAGCTACAACACAGAATAGCGGAAAGAGGAGCTAAATCCTACAGTGCGTCGGATCTTTTGGCTTTATCGGATCTTTTTGTTTATGTAAACAAGCGATATAAACGGTTAAACCCAGCGGGCAGGGGGTTTACTTTGACGATACTCCGTGTTTGACTGCAGGTAACGAAAGACCGGACAACGTGACATAAGCGCCAAGATATAGTTTAGCGTTGTGTGACATGAGACATCCCAAGAAACCAGAAGGGCACTAAGATAAAATCCAACTGATAATAATCGACAAACTTTACACGTATAAATACTTGATATATATTTTGTCGTCTTTTTCTCTCATAACAAGAACCAGCGCGGGCCATGTTTTTATTTACCTCTTTTGTATTTTTTTAGAGTTTTTTTGGCTTTAAAATAATTAACCACAGTATCGGAAAAAAAAGAAAACAAAACAAACAAAAAAAAGGGAAGAAAATCCCGTTACGCGGTTTCTCGTTACGCCGTTACGCCGTTACCCGTTACGCCATTACGCCTTTTACTAACAACCCTTATTCCAATGTTACTAAAAGATGCAATTTGTGTTTGTGGGAGAAATATTTCATTATTTGTAAACCAGAAATGGCAAGTCTAAACAAAAGAAATGAGCTGACATCGTGTTGTAGACATGTTAGGAAATTTCTGTTAAGAAATGTCATTATGTAATTAGCGATAACGACCCGCGTGACGCGACACGCCTAGTATGTAATGTAATGTATGCATTGTTCTGCATTTCAAATTTCTGTGATTGTAACCGTTATTTCTGGCAGTTGCCTGATGATTGCTTCGCAAGAAGCATGAAACTCAGAGTTGCAGTAAATGTTTAAATAACCTAACTCTTGGATTATAATTATTTATATATATATATATATATATATATATATATATATATATATATATATATATATATATATATATATATATAAAAGGAAACACAATGTTTCATGTGTTTTCTTGATGATGATGATGATGATGATGGTGGTGGTGATGACTTTCGACGGTAACCAGATGAAGATGGTGATGGTGATGATGAGGACTTTAGAGACGGTAACCATCGTTTTCAGACTAGCCATGTCTGAACTCGGCCATTAGATGGTGGTATGATGATGACGATGGCGATGATGATGATGATGATGACGACGACGACGACGACGATGATGATGATGATGATGCATGACTTTATCGACGGTAAACAGCAATATCGTTTTTCAACTAGCCATGTCCGAACTCAGCCACTAGATCCTAAATTAGTCCAAAAGTAAACAAAAGGTAATACTTCCTGGGTAGAATGTATTTCGTAGAGCAGTAATACCTAATACCCTTAGTTAGAGATAAAAAATTAAAGAGCTCCTTTCTATTTTTTTGTTTACAGGCCATGGACAGGACATCCAAATGCGATGGTGTACCATTTCGACCAATGAAACCAGCAAATGCAACGATTTCAAAACCGTGGCACTGAATGTGATGAATGTCAATTTTTCATGTGTCCAAGGTAGCAGTGCTGAAGATTGCATGAAAAAAATCAAGAGTGGAGCCGCCGACCTGATAACGCTTGACGGTGGACAAATCTACGTTGCAGGTGACGCTTCTTGTACAGCTCCGTGAAATACTTAAGAAGATTGGAAAATATGCTGCATTCCTTCACTAAAAAGTAAAGTTAATTCGAGGTATTGAAAGATTTAGTGCTATATGTGTTAAAACACCCTCGCTCCGACGTTACTGCCTTCTTCAGGGTATTAAAAAATGCAGCACACCTTATTTTTATACCCTTAAGAAGGCAGTAATGCCGAAAAGCAAGAGCCATAACACGACAGAGAGGGAGACTCCCAGTCATACCCCTTGGGATATCCTATTATGCCTCTTGCGGAAAGTCGGTGTTTTCTCTAGCAGATACAACGCTAGATCTTTCATTACAGCCTCGAATTACTTCGGCAAAGGCGTTGCGCAGCTTATATCATTATCTACTTGTCAGCAAAAAGTAAAAACTAAAAAATAGGCCCATGGGAAGCAGCTAGCCTGCAAGAAGGCGGTCACAAGCTTAGTTTGAAGTTCACTTTATTAGAATGTCTTAAAACTAAAACCAAAGCAATTACTCTGACCATAGTACAACAGACCGAAACAGTGCAATTAGCTAATCGGAATACCAAGAAATTACATGTTGCCGATGCAAAACGCGGTAAAATGCACGCATGCAAGTCACGATTGGTTTTGGTTTTGTTTCTCATTGGCTCCAAAAGTGGCGCGAGTTTTGATGGCCAATCACAAAGCGACGCAATGCAAAACTAAAGTAAACGCAATTTACTTCCGATGCTCACTTGAAAACCGCACTAGGGAAAATCTGATTACTCTGGATTGTGTCATCTTTAATTTCTGCTTTTCGTTTGTCATACAGGCAAGGATTACGGCATGGTTCCTATAGTCGGCGAGGACTATGGTTCTGGTTTTGGGACTAGCTACTATGCTGTAGCAGTTGTGAAGAAGAACACGGATATTACGTTCAAGAACCTGAAAGGAAAGAGGTCTTGCCACACTGGAGCGGGCAAAACAGCTGGCTGGATTGTTCCTGTGGGTACACTGTTACGCGAGAAGATCATGGAGCAGGACAAAAGCTGCAATCCTTATGTGTCAGCAGGGAAGTTTTTCAGTAAAAGCTGCGTACCAAGTAAGATATAACTTAATTTCCTTCTAAGTGGTTTGCAAAAGGGGAAAGGCAGTTCCACGTAATTGTATTTAGACGACACCGATGTGAGCGCTCGAAGTCGTTAACTCTATTTTACAAGTAAAATGGCCATTAAAAACTGGAAGTTACGGATATCAGCTCTTATAACCTATCGATTAATCAGTTTTTGCGCGATTTTATTGGCTATTTTGGATCGCGTGGTGCAAATCGGAGGTCCGGTATCAGGCAATATACCCCGTCCGCGTCGACATTTGTCCTCCGATATTTCGGTCACAAAAAAAGACAAAACAAAGCCAGTCTTAAAGTTTCTTCAATTTCAAATGGAAGAATCCAATCACAGTTTAAATAAACTCAACCAATCAATGCAACTGTTTACGTCATTCGCAATCGACGGCAGATCACTTTTTTCAACTTTCACGCGTGTATACGCGATATGAAAATTAATCGGAGGGTTTCCCCCCTTTCTGGCTTGCTGGCATATCGGAGGATAATGTACTTGGCTGATAGACTGTCCTCAAAATTTTACAGTTGCCCTCGAAGCTTCGCTTCGCGTCCAACTGTTCATTTTTCACTCCTTCCATCCACCCATCCATCCATCCTTCCGTTTGCCCCCTCGCTGAAATAGGAGACATCTGCACGCAGGCTTCTCATACGTTGCTGTGTAATTTCAAACTCAGGGGTCAAGTTGGAGAAGTACGATCCCAAAGCTGAAAAATTGTGCGGACTATGTACCGATGAATGCACCGAAGACGGAAAATACTCCAATTATGCTGGCGCTTTCAAGTGCTTGGAGGACGAAAAAGGAGATGTGGCGTTCATAAAGCATACGACCGTGCGAGAAAACGCTGCAAACCCCAGCGACTATCAGTACCTGTGTGTTGACGGCAATAAAAACAGTGCGTATTGCTTTACTAGCCTTATACTCCGTTAAGCCCCAGTTAGACGATCAAACACTGTCGTCGTAGGTCCGACCTCGTTTTGGAAGAACACGTTTGACCGTTTAGCCGCCTCTTTCAGCTGTGCATTGAAATGGTTTTCCATGTTTGATCACCATCAAACATTTTCATCCAACGTTTCGCGTTACGAACAAACATTTGATCGTTTAGCCACCCCAACCAACAATGCTTGCACAGCTGGTGAAGTGGAACCAAATGAACTACTAATATACTTGACATCGATATAACGGCGATAATACGCGTTCCATGGACTCACTTTGTTTGTGTTTGGTCAAACATTGTTTGTCCATTTAGCCACTCAACGCTGTCATTGGCAAACACGATATTGGACGAAAATGTTTGATCGTTTAGCCGGGGCTTTAAACGCTTATCCAGAAAATAACCAACTGCCGGTTTATTTGGCGAATTCAAAATTCAGGTCATACAACAAAAA
Organism: Pachyseris speciosa; assembly: GCA_016490735.1. Classification (NCBI taxonomy): domain Eukaryota; kingdom Metazoa; phylum Cnidaria; class Anthozoa; order Scleractinia; family Pachyseridae; genus Pachyseris; species Pachyseris speciosa. The sequence continues at coordinate 512,672 of JAEMWC010000134.1, read as the reverse complement.
GCACCCCACCATGGAAAGCGTTGGCTTAATAGACTCAGCCAAGCCCCCAATAACAGCACGTCGTATAGCACAAAATTGGTAGAACAGTGAAGAAAATGATACTACTTACTGCAGTAGCTAGTGATGAGGCGAACCGAGGCACTTGCCTCGGTAAACATTTTGAGTTTACGTTATATTTTTCCTTCCTTGTGTCTTCGTTTTAAGAAAAATAAGCAGGCTGTGTAGTTTCTGTACAGTAATTATTGCACCCCATATCAAGAACTGAGATAAGAATATTGGGCACACGGACATTATAAACTGCCCGCTTTTATGTTGTTAGTTTTGGGTTGCCTGTGCTTACGAGCCCGCGATTCTAGTCAGTGGTATAACTATAAAGTGTTGTTGACGTGAAATTAACTGTTGATGCTGTTGTAACGATGCCAAAAAAAATTATTCGTTAGTTTTGAAAGACATCGTTTAAGAATTTCCTCCACATACTTAAAGTTGGAACTGTCAATTGCAGATGAGATTTGACCGCCGACCGGTTAGCTCAGTTGGTAGAGCACCGGACTACCGTGCGGGAGGTCGTGGGTTCATACCCGGCCGGCCCAACACTCAGGGTCTTTAAATAATTGAGAAGAAAGTACTGCCTTTGTAATGACATCTGCAAATGGTAGACTTTCTAGTCTTCTCGGACAAGGACGATGATAAATCGTAGGTCCCGTCTCACAGTATTTTCACTTAATCTGACTCTGTGGGACTTAAAAGAACCACTAGGGACGTAACAAATCTCTGGCAGTGACCACCCCTAGTGTCTGTCCAATTCGATATTATCCCTGAAAAGCCTTGATAGGGAGAGGAGAATTGAGTATGTATGTATGTATGTATATGATATGGCATGAAAGTACTTTAGTCCTTCAACAGCATGCTTTATTTCCCCCATTTAGTGACATTACAGACATATAATCGTTTAAATAAAAAGAAAAAGAGGGGACTGGCTACCTGAAATAACCATAAAGTTCAAAAGAGCAGGCAGCCAGTTTAACAAAACTGATCATACTAATTTAGGTCGGTACACAAGCAGATACAAACACACATACACAAACATGTAACAAACCGTGAGCAAAAATAAGAATTCCAAATAGATGGGCCTATGAACCGAATGTTGAATTTACCATAGTTAGTTCTTACATAAGGAAGATAGTAAGACTGTTTTGCTGCAAATCTAGTATTGTATTTATGAATATCAATTACTCTAGTGAAGAAGGAATGAAAGGTAGTAGGAAGGAATTGATTATAAAATTTGTACATAAAAATAGCAACATAAATTGTAACAAGATCATAGAACTTAATTACCTAAAGAGATTTGAACAAGGGGCCAGAATGAGTGTAGAACTGGGAAAAAGTGATAATGCGCATAGCTTTCTTTTGAAGTGTAAATACAGGTTTAATAATTGATTCGTATGCGTTACCCCAAATAATACTGTGAGTCAAAAAAGGATAGATTAAGGCGTAATATAATTTAACCAAAATGCTTATGTCAACAAAGTGTCTCACTTTGTATAAAATGCCAATACTTCTAATTTTTTTAGCTATAAATTCAACTTGCTTTTTCCAACTAAGGTGTGAATCAATTTGTATGCCAAAATATTTGATACAGTACTCTCTCTTCAGTTGCTTATTGCATAAGAGGAGATTGAACATAGTCATTTAATTTTCTTTGTGGTGGATGGAAAAGTATAAAATTTGATTTTTCTATATTCAAAGAAAGTTTGTTGGCACAAAGCCAGGTATGAATGTTAGTTAATTCTAAGTTTATGTTAGTTTGGAGTATCTGGAGACTTTTATGCTCATAAAATAAATAAGCATCATCTGCATATAAATGAAAATCAAAAAGGTCTGAGGAATGGTGAAAGTCATTGATATATAATAGAAACAGCAGGGGACCAAGGAAAGAACCTTGTGGAATTCCACATGTGATACTACATTTCCCTGAAGTTACATTATTTACTGTGACAACTTTTTGACGATTATCAAGATAAGATTTAAACCAGTCATTTGCAATTTCTCTTATACCATAATATTCTAGCTTGTTTAACAGCATTTTATGATTAACCATATCAAATGCTTTACTAAAATCAAGAAAAACTCCAAGAATAGTTTCGATTCTCTATTGCTGTTTGGATTTTATCTACTATAGATAAGATTGCATGATCACTCTTATGATTTGACCTAAATCCAAATTGGTTTTCAAATAAAATTTTATGCTTCTCCAAAAAACTATTTAACCTATTATACATAAGTCTTTCAAGAAGACTGTGAAAAATTGAGAGTAATGAAATAGGACGATAGTTTGATAAGCAGGTTTGAGATCCCTTTTTAAAAACATGTATGACATTAGCTAACTTTAAGTCACTAGGTAGAAGTCCAGTAGAAAATGAGGTGTTAAATACCATTTACAGTGGCTTTGACAGAACTGATTTTAACAATTTAAGGATATCAACTGATATACTGAAAGGACCTGTAGCCTTGCCAGATTTTAATCTAGAAATCTCATTTTCAATCTCAACAGAAGTTGTTGGGAAAATAAAGAAACAGTCATGAACTGGATTGCATAGATATTCCATGGGGGCTTTAACTACTCTAGGTATTGATTTAGCTAGTTCACTGCCTATAGTGGAAAAATATGTATTAAAAGCGTTTGCAGCCTCAACTGGGTTAATAATTTCCTGGTCATGCACTCTAAGTTTGATTTGTTTTACACTGGTTTGAGGTTTAAAGTTAACTATTTGTTTGAGTCCTTTCCATATTTTTTTACTATCACCTGTGTTATCAAGGAAATAGTTATTGTAATATTTCCTCTTAGATATTTTCAGAAGATGATTTAATTTTTTCCTATGTAATTTAACTTTTGTATTAATGTATATAGATTTAGTCTTGATAAATTTCTTATGTAGATTATTCTTGACATATATAGATTTCCTCAAAGCAGGAGTAATCCAGGGCTTTGAGAGTAGCTTACGCTCATTCTTAGAAAGTTGCTTAACAGGAATGTTTATCAATAATAGTAGAAATCTTGTTATAGAAAGAGCAAAACATGACTGAAGGATCAAGTTCAGATGACATGACAGTTTCTCAATTGATTAACTGAAATTCACTTAACAGGTCCTGTGGAGTAAATCTTGAGTAATCTCTGCTATATAACTTGACATTACTGGGGAGAGATGAAAATTTGTCAAACATAAGAAAATTAGGCAAATTATCTGAAATGCCATAAATTATATTACCACTGATTGTGAAATGCTCTAATGAGTTAAAAAATATATTATCAGTTAAAGTTTTTGAGTGATCAGTTATCCTTGTAGGTTGCAATATCTGAGGCTGAAAGCAAAATGAGCTGATACTGTTAAAGAAATCATCAGTTGGTTGATGAGTTTCGAATTTGAGAAGATAAAGGTTGAAATCCCCTAATATTGCACAATATTTATTTCCTTGATTAACCCGCTCAGCAGTAGAGCTCAAATAGTTAAGAAAGTCCTTGATGAATATCTGACGGTTTTAGGATTCTTTGTCCAATTTTACAATAGTTAGGGCTAGGGTTAACTAGGGTCAAACCACAGCAACGAGTGCGATAATTGACAGAGCTAATTTTCTGATATCTCTCTTGATTTCAGATGTGTCCGATAACTGCTACTTAGCTAAAGTTCCATCGCACGCCGTCATGATCAAGTCGGGAAGCAATCACAACTCCGTTTACAAAAACTTCCTAGTGAAAGCCTCGGACTCCTATGGAGTCAGCCAAAATGACTCGAACATGTTTCAGCTGTTTAACTCCACCAAGTACAGTGGCAAAGATCTGTTGTTCAAAGATTCCACCAAGAGCCTTGTTGACGTTGGGTCAAAGAACCAGTATACCACTTGGCTTGGTAACGATTACATGGGTGACCTTAAGGCCATAGAGGAATGTCCTGCTCCAACTGGAGGAACCAAGATCAACAAGCTTCATTCGGTTGTTGCCATGGTTTCGTTCGTTGTCACGCTGCTCTCCGTGACCTTGTTCAAATGAACACCAGCACCTGTCACGCAAGCTTGTCTGTGAACCTTGTTCGGTGCTTTTCTTTGTTATACCCATTTTAGAACACATATTTCTTTTTAAAACGAACAGTTTAACCAACACTACTTAGCGTTTTAACAGTAAACTCGATCCTTAAGCCGATTTTTTTTTTAAGCTGACAGAAAATGGACAGGGCAACAGTAAGCGGATGATTATATTACGTGCTTGTTGTTACATTAGATTGCATGATAGGCTTATAGTGTGGTTGCAACTCAGCCTAGTCCCCAGGCGTTCTCGGCTCGGTCAAACCCAACTGTCAGCGGTGACGTCACCGAGAGAGACTCGCCGAGAACGCCTAATAGATACTGCCAGATCCACCATAAACAACACTGAAATATACACGAGATCGTACGTTACAATAATGGCATAATATACCTTTGAGGTTGCTGCACAAAGTATGAGTGGGAAGCTCCACATCGCACTCGTCTAAATCTACAAAAATTATGCTAACGATAAAAAATGTGCGGCGAAGTACACTAGATGTAACTTTAATACGAACACCACATAACGTTGAACGGAAAAGCAAAGCAAAATAACGGACTAAAAAGGTTATTCCACAAAGTTAGCACTTACAGTCGTTTGTAGACACTTCCATTGTACGGATTTGTGGCATCGACGGTAAGCTTTCACACGATACGGCGTGGAATCTAGTTAATTCCAATTCCAACCAGGTTTTTTTTGCGCTTAAGTCAGGGGTATTTTGGTAATATTTGTTAGGCGGTCTCTCGCCCACTCCTTCCCAGACTTCGCGCGGACAAGGGGTCAAGGACTAGGCTGGTTACAACTGTTTTGGGAAGTTGGTTGTTTCACTCGATGAAAAGATTAAGCAACTGCTTCAAAGTGTGATTCGAAATTAAGGTAGTCTTTTGTCTCATTCTCAGAGAAAGAATATTCAAAGATATTATATCTCCAAAATAAGCGTTGTCAAGTGTTTTTTTCAAACAAGAAATAGTAGTTCTTTGTTTCATTCCAGAGAGAATAAACAAAATGGAACTCAATACTGTTTTGTTTCAGATCTCTGATTGCTTGCTGGCTGTTACATTAAGACTTCATGATAGGCTTACAGTGTGGTTACCATTGTGTTAGGAAGTTGGTCGTTTCATTCGATAAAGATTAAGCAACTGCTTCGAAGTGTAATTCGAAAACAAGTTAGAGTCAGTCTTTTGCCTCATTCTCAGGGAAAGAATATGCAAAGACAGCAAAACTCGAAAAGAAGCGTTACTGTTTGGTCTATTTTCAAACAAGAAATAGGAATTCCAATTCGTTGTTTCATTCCAGAGAGAATAAACAAAATGGAACTCAATATTTTGTAAGTTTATAAAGCCGGTTACAAACGAGCAAGTTTTCCTTGACAAGTGTCGTTGACAATTTTTGTTTGCTCATGTTTATGAACGACAAGTTTTCTTTGCCAAGTTTTGTCTTCACAAGTTTTATTTGCTGGTGTGAACGAATGAACAAGTTTTCTTTGACAAGTGTTCACTGCAGCCAACAATTCAATTTCACAGCGGACGAAAATTTTCCTTGACAAGTTTTCCTTGTCGACCCGTACAGCCGAGCAAGTCCTGCAATGTGTCAAGATTTTCCTTGACAAGTGCACTTGTTCAAAAACTAGCATGCTGGTTTTTGAACAAGAGCACTTGTCAAGGAAAAAATTGACAAGTTTTTCTTAACACATCAGCAAATAAAGTTTGTCAAGTCAAAACTTGTCAAGGAAAACTTGCTCTTCTGTAACCGGCTAAAAGTGCCTATGAAGCGAAATTTGTTTCTTGCTAATTTTAAAGTTTACCCCTAAAAACGCAAGGATCTCAAAATTTGAGGTGCTCGTGATTAAAATTGGCGATTTTACGAGCGTTTGAAGTTGGCCTGTTTTGCCTTTAAAAATGGTCAGGGGTCTGGGTCGATTTTATGCGCGAAATTCTATGATGTGACATCATCTTGGGTACAAAAATGTGTTTGCGCTTAAGAAATATAGTGAAATAGTTGGAATACTTGTCGCCAAAATAACGTCACAGCTACTGTCACGTGTCTTTTTGGCCGCGCGATTCAAATGTCATTTTTTAGGGCAAAAAATCGCGAATTTTAATCAAGAGCACCTCAAATTTTGGAATGTTGAGTTTTATGGATTAAACTTTAAAATTAGCGAGAAACAAATTTCGCTTCATAGGCACTTTAACTGGGTATTTCAGAGTTACTACAGCTTGGCGCCGGTTTAAAGGGTCACCTTTAATTCCGCCGTCTTCTGGACTAACACCCCATGGTTTTTCATTTGATATTTGCCATCTCGAAGAATCTGAAATTCCCCACTGTCTTGAATAAAATGTGACTTCCTAGCCGTTTCCTCAATTAAATTGTTGAACCGCGAAAAGGAAACGTTAATGCTAGCTGACTTTAAACGACATTGATTAACAGCATTGCTTAGAGTACTGATGCAACGTGTTTGTTGAGTCAGAAGAAAAAGCTCAAGTAATTAAGGACGTGCAGGACACTTGCCTATGAATAAATTCAGGAGCCAAATTTTAGGGGATAGGTGTTTCATTTTGGTCGTGACTACAATGGATACTCCATAGTCAGGTTACACACTTAGTTTTGTGTATATAAAGTGCCAAACGATCTTACTAAAGTTTTACTAAATTTAAATAAGAGATCTTTGAAAAATCTTTGAGAAGAGTCGGGTTATAGAGCGTTTTCACATGACGTCACGGTGGCCATGTTGGTGTTCCAAAACAAAGAAACGGCGGCCGTGTTGGTGTTCCAGACCGACTAAACCTCTGGGAATTGAACTCAATTTTTATTCAAATATTTTCTTTTGTTTCAGTTAACCAATATGGCCGGTAGTCACGTAATCAAAACGCTCTATTGGCGTCACATCCATATCCATATCCACTACACCAATGATTGGTAGCTGCCGAGGCAAGCAATTTTTAATAAATTTATGTGGTGTCACCATAACAATATATGAAAGCTAACCATTTCAAGTCAGTGCTTAACCCTAATCACTAGAGATCAGTGTCTAACCCAGCAGTTATTCTCTCCGTAAACAGAATGTTGTTTATCTGCCAATGCGGGTTAACACTAAGGTTGTCAGGTATTGCCATGAAACGTCACCAAATGCCCCACCTTATTTTGAGATATGTTATATCGTATGTGTCACGAAGTGTCTCACCTTATTTTGGAGTGTCCATTCCAGTGACAACCGTTTTATGAAATTTAACAGGTGTCTTGATGGATGATGGAATTACATCACGATTGTCGTTTTATAGGCGCATTGTGATTTACGGTGATATTTTAGGCTGCTAAAGTTAGAACTGGCATAAAGCAATGTTTGTGTCCCGAGTTTTCTGATTGAGAAGCGCAGTAAATGAGTAAACGGTTTTATTACTTAGTGATAAAGGATAACCTCTTCTGTGATGTGACAGAAGCAGATGTCTCATTTTCAAGACTCGTTGAAAGTTATTACAGGTCAGCGGTTAGCATGGCGGTTAGACGTGTCCCTTTCGCCTCCGTTGTTTTAATGATCTTTTTACATTTATTTTACTTTCAACCTGAAGAAATTATATCTAGAAATATATTATACCATGCCTCTCGTACACTGCTTGGTTTTGACAGTCCAGGAGCTTCCGTGGGGGAAATAACTAGCCTGAAACGACTGGATTCCACGTGGAGATCGAGCCGCCATCTTGGATTTCGACTTCATGAAAAAGGTTACTTTCGCTCTAGAATGAACTATTATCACAACTCAACTGCTAGCTTTCAATTGATCCGACTAGTTAAAAGTGGAGACGTAAGCCTTAATCCTGGTCCAACTGCTATTCCGGTTGTAATTGGCAATCGACGTTTGACAAACTGTTATCCTGCTAATGCCACTCGTAGCTGTGTTTCACCGCGTTTGTGTGGCTTGGACAACTTGAGAATTGTTTAACGACAAGCTGATTTTGCATCTCACAGATATATTTCCTGCTGTGTTCAGCTTTGCTTGCTTAATGTAAGATCTGTTAAGAATAAGGCGATGATAGTGAAAGACTATGTTGTGGACAATGATATCGATATTATGGTTTTGACAGAAACATGGCTGCGACCTGGTAACACCAATGATGTTGAAGTGGGAACTTTGTGTCCTACCGGCTATAGGTTCCTACACACTCCAAGATCTCATTCTAGGGGAGGAGGAGTTGGTGTGTTATTTAAAGACAATCTTAATATCAACTCCTCAATGTGTGACAACTTTCAGTCATTTGAATTCATGGATGTCCGTCTCAGAAGCCTTCAGTGTATTAGGATCCTGGCGTACGTTTCTCAAAACTCCGGAAACCATTTCGGGCCCGAAAAGTATTTTTCAAGTCGGTTTTATCTCGCTTGGTACTAGCTTTTTGAGAAAACTAGCCCAATGTATTTCTCAATTTTATAGCGTACTTTCTTAAAAGATTATTAAAAATATTAGAAATCGAGTTTCTGGCAATGAATCTAATGCACGTAAAATGGTTTTTCGAAACGTTTTCCGGAGTTTTGAGAAACGCACGCCTGGTTATTTATCGTCCACCTGACAACAACTCCTGTTTGCTTTTCTTTGAAGAGTTCTCCAGTTTACTAGAGCAAATTGCCGCTGAGCCTTCGGGATGTCTATTAACAAGAGGCTACAATTAGCCTAAACCCGGGCTTGCAAAAAACAGTATTGTATCCCTAACTTAGTGCTAAACAAAAGAATAGAGGGAAGTCTGTCTTTCTTACATCGGACGCATTGTGTTGGAGTCTATTTCTTTAGACCCCTATCAACATATATTCCTCTAAAATACAGCTCAACCATTGAGCACAATAATTATTACACTTGTAAAAAATATTTCTAAAAGAACAAGAAAAAGAGAAACAGAAAAAATAAAGCCCGTGATATATACCACTAAAAGACATCGAACCCGGGTTAGCTGCGTCACAGGCAGGAACAATGACCTTTAGGCCACAGAGGTTTATCGTTATGCAAGATGATAAAAATAGTGTATTGATTCCAAAAAAAAAAAACTAAGCACACTTGTTTTCGCTTCGATGGATAATTGTTTGAGAAAGGAAACGCTTATCGAACGATGTTGGATTTTTTCGCATAAATGTGAATGGAGTCTCGGTGAAATGTGAGTAGAAAATTAATTAGCAGAGTGAAACTGTTTACAAATACGTCAATCCAGGGTCATTTGAAACACAAGAAAGGAACGTTTCTGGACAGTTTCAAGGGACGCTAGTACATTTGTAAAATATAATCGCTTATCATTCAAAAATTAAAGTCCAAAAATTGAGATATTGTGGCAAAATAGTAAATAAACTATCTGTCAAAGTCTCAGGGGTGTGTGATATCCCGTACTTGAGTTATTCAACAAAATGTACATCTCAATGGAGCGGATAAGGGAACACGGCAGTCCATCTGGAGTTAAATTTTGGTCAAGTTAAAAGCTTTCTTCTCGCTGTTGAACTTGCAAACATTCGTATAGACACTTGTCTTAACATATTAGTTGTTCAGACTTCAAAGACACAAGGTGAATCGACGTTTTCCGATACGTGACAACAGGCATCATTCTTGCTGTTGATATGAGATTTACACTCGAATCACTCGGCCGTGAAAGGTCAAACTCCCTTTGTCTGTAGTCTCTAATTTTTGGCGCTCCCCTCGCGTCGCGTCTCCTCGCAACTTCGCGCGCGCACGTGCCCCCACAATCCGTCGCCAAAATTAGAGACTACTCGCTGTCTACTGAAGCAGACACGGGGAAACACGGCAGTCCATCTGCCGTTAAGTTTACTCATGTTAAAAACTTTCTTCTCGCCGTTGAACTTCCAAACATTCGTATAGACACTTCTCTTAACATATTGTTTGTTCAGACTTCAAAAGCCACAAGATGAATCGACATTTTCCCATACGTGACAACACGCATCACTGTTGTTAAAAATAGTTAGCGCTTGCGCAGAAACGCCGGAAGTGCCATTTGTGGATGATACTCGACGACGAAAAAGAAGAACCGTCGGTAGTTTATGACCCGGGCGCCGCGCGAGACGCGCGCAGCCCGGGTAATAACGGGCGATTGCAATTTCCATATGGATGATCCTGGCAATGCGAATGCCAAGCGGTTTACAGACCTCCTTGAGTCATACGATCTGAAACAACATGTCAGTTGTGGAACTCATGCCAGTGGCCATATCCTTGATTTAGTCATTACGAGATCAGATGACTCACTTATCAAGGATACCAAAGTCAAGGATCCTGTTATTTCGGATCATCTTGCAATCCATTGTGTGTTATCTATCCAGAAACCACAATTAAGAACAAAATTGATTAACTTCCGGAAATTACACTCACTAAATATGGATTCCTTTTGTAAGGACATTATGGATTCTCCTTGGCCAACTGGAAAATATAGACTGGACTCTGGACTGGACATTGGACTGGACATTGGACTGGACTTTATTAAACGAAGTTAATATTTAAGTAATAATATAACGATTAACCATTTCTTTTTAATTATTAACCAGCGGCGAATTTTTTCAACGCTTTCAACACCTTTTGAGAATGCAATTTTTTTTCAAAAGGAACTTAAACGAAAAATCGAACAATGCTGCCCAGTAACTTTAAATCAAGTCAAGTTACTATTACGTGAATGCTGTGACGACGATATATCTCATGCGTGCGCTGTCTAAAGAATGTTAGGAATGTAGTCCAATTCAATATATTCGATATGTTAAGTGCGATCGCTTCGCGCACTATTACTATAATTGAACCAGACAGGACTACAAACTAAGCAAAACTTTTAAGCCAGGTGTTAGCCTGTTAAAGTATTCATCGTCATTATCGTCACTGGAAGAATTGATTCGTTCCTCCTAAGTGAACAGTGAAGCATGCATTATCAGAAACAAGGATGGTCGCTTACTAAGGGCAACAAAAGATGAAAATCATTGCATGTTAAAACTGGATAACAAAACTAATTAACTACCTTGACACTTTTGAGCGATTCCGCCAAAGCAATAGGCGTGGCCTCCTCTTCATTTTCCAATTGGTACATCGTCAGCCAGCTACGAGACGTTTCACATGATCAGAGTTTGAGTCCATTTCACTTATAACTCCAGCGTAGTTAGTACTTGTCTTAGGACTTTCGTCCATGTTACAAAAATATACCGAAAAATTAATCGCGCGAACTCGTACAAGCTAAAATTTAATCAAATAGAAGAGCAATCTGATAGATGCCTTCAAGACACTAGCCGAAAACGATGCACAGAGGCATACGCAACAGGGAGGGAGCCACAACGCCTTAAAATTCTCTTGCTTTGAGATATCTTATCAGGAATATCTTTTCGTTTCGGAAGTGTTTAACACCTCTAAAGGTAACGGAATAAATAGCCTTTGTACCACTTAGACAATCGTCCTTTTTCGTTCGCTACTTTATTCTCATTCTATACAATGCACAAATTAACTGCACAAGAATTTAGAGTAGCTTCGTCACTTTCTTTTCTTTTTCGCATATTTTTGCAGTTATCGTCTTTCACAAATTACCATCGATACTGGAGTACAAGCCAACATACACCAGAAAAAGAGTACTGTCATCAACCTTTTAAGTGTTATCGGTACAGTTACATTAGTGTGGTTTCGTGTGAAATGAACGTTTGTGTGATAAGAACTGCAACGTGATAAAAATGTTCACTATAGGGGTGGTCCTTTATCCGTGGTGACTAAACTTGAGAGTAAAATAAACAACAACAAGATTACAAATAAAGAGCAAATATAGAGTGCTAGATATGACAATATGGACGTGTTTCCTCAAGGGAGCGAGTCTTGGTATACACCTAGAGTTTATATTGTAGTGTGCAGAACAAGAGCTCCTTTCGGAGAGTGTAGTGGTTTGAAATAACTGTAGTGATAAGAAGCCACATAACTTCATAGACGGCCAGGTATTTTATAGTTTTTCCCGTTTTTGTTGTTCAGCGTATATTAATTTTTTATATAGTCCAGTCCAAAGTCCAGTCCAGGATCCAGTCCAGAGTCCAGTCCAGAGTCCAGTCCTTGTTTTCCAGTTGGCCGAGACTAATGTGCACGTGGAGGTGTTGTATAATTAAGACCTAATTTGATGCTTCTTGGCGTCATGATTTCAATTGCGAAAGCAAGCTTAAGAGTTCAACTTACATGTACAACGATTTATCCAGACGTTAAAATGTGCTTAACACAAAGAGCTATAACCTAGACGCTAGGTGCGAGTTCCTCAGTACCTGCTCAACACTCGGTGTTCTTACCATCGAAAATTGGGAACAAAATCATACATTTTAAAGATGTGAAAATGAAATCTTCACCTTTAACTTGAGAATTATACTATTTTTTTTACATGCATGGTTTTCCCATTTATAGCTTGGTCTTAAACTCGTAATGTATCCCACGACGGGAAAGGGAGCTTAAGTGGTCGAAGAAGGGAATTGAAGGAAAATAAATATGTGCAAAAGCGCAATCAAATCAAACAGTTAATCATTTACTGAAAACAACGCCAAAGGAATCGTGTAGATTGAAACCTCTTTGTCATGGGTAGAAAGACTTTATGAAAGATTTTTGACTCACAAAATTCAGATTTTCGTGGTCCTTGACTCGGCGGAGGATTATCGCCCGCCTGACCACTTATCTCCCGGGCCTGCGCAACTGCTGTTATTGAAGCGTCAGCCGAAGCTACTTAAACGTAACTGAAACACGTGGCAAGGCACTGGCACAAAAATGAAGAAGTGAAGGGGATCCAGGTTTAGAGCGAAGGGTTTTCATGAAAAAGGGGGAAGCAGTACCCGTCAGGACGCTCTCACGTTCAAGATTTGCTTTTAGGCGAGAGAAAACGTCTGCTACACTGACTAATATTAGGAATGACCCTTCTTAATTACCCACCCTGGAAGGTGTTAAACACTCAAATGGCAGGCAGACTCGCCTAATCGATGGGGGTAATCTGCTGACTGGAGAATTACTCCAGACCTAGTGGGGATTTACATTCTGTTTTCTTTCATTGCGCTGCTGCTGCTAGTTACAAAGCTTAGTTGTCACTTATCATTAACTACTACACTCTATATCTACTGCTACATTGTCAACTGCATCAACACTGAACTGCTACAGCAACTACTGTAACTGCTTCTCGAACTACTGGCATGGAACTTCACAGCTAAATACTTAGTTTGTAGACATGTTTGGGTTTAAGGACCGTACTGTGGGAACGGGGAGAATCCTAAACATCGTTCAAACAACCCCAATGAAGTACTCTGTTCTCGCCCTAACGATCACTGCCGTATTCGTAGCTCAAGGGAAGTCGAACATATCCCCTGTACATGTTTGCAAATTGACCGCAAAGCTTAATTCTCTGTTTGTATGCTGTTCAGACGATCATTGTTTGTGAAATCAGTTTAGCGTGAAATGCAGTGTGAAGGGTAACGCTTACTCGTTGTTTTCCAGAGGCTAGAAGAGATGGTCACAACATAAGATTTCTTAAGCAAAGTATCAAAGTTCTGATTTTGTAATAATTGTCTCTGCAAACATAGAGTTGTAAACAACGTTTTCCACTTTACTGATAAGGTGGTTGTGCTCAATGTTATATCTGCCTTGATTGTTTCCAGATAGCCCCGATAATTGTTTCCTAGATGGAGACTTCATCTCGTGGCCTGATGGCAAAAAAGGGCCAAAAGCACGACGTTCCGTACAAGAAACCTGCTATTGAAAGCATCAGACAAATGTTGAACCAAGGTAAAGAAATCTTGCTTTTAGATTCCACTCATAAACCTGTTGAGGTCGTAGGAAAGAACACCTATTATCTTTGGCTTGGGGAAAAGTATATGAAAGTCATCGATGTCTTGAGCGCTTGACCTTCGATTCCCACTACAACTTCAGGAAGGAAATGCGAGGTCAGTTGGTTGTCACCATATAGTTTTGTTCGTTGCTACGGTGATCTCCGAGTCCTTGTTTAAATGAACATCAACGACTTATTGTTGTCAGTGAACCTTGCATGGAACTTTTCTTTGCTGTTCTTTGGAGAATGTTAACTTTTTCAATTATCAAAAGCAAACGGACAGCGGTCGTGAGAGACAGTTTTTGTGTCAACAAATTTGGACTTTATTGCCTTATTCCCGTTACAGTATATTCTGCTTAAGCCCATGATAGTCTCACCAACAGTTCGAAATGTGTAGGAAATTTGATTCGGTTTCATTCGAGAAAGCAATTACTTCGAATAAAGATCCAATATCAAGTCAGTTCAGTCTTTTGTTTTAGTCTTGAAGATTGATGGAAAGAAGAAATCAAAGCTAGTGCAAAATATGTGCCTGTTCTGTTTCATTCGGGAGAGAATAAAAAAATTAACTCAACGTTAACTTTTTTTGAAGTTTTTTAGTCTGTTTAGTGAGTATTTCAGGGTTACTACAGACCTTTCTTGTCTCATGTACCACGTCTTCAATTTTGTGTTACCGCTCACGGTCTTCCAGCTTAGGGACCGGTAATTATTTATGTGGAGGCGGGGGAAGGGAAAAAAGAAGGGGGGGGGGGGTCAAGGCTGTCTTAGATTGGCTAGAGGACGGGGGGGGGCTAAACTTTTTGAAAGATTCATAGTAATCCAGGCGGTGAAGATGGACAACCCAGTTAGAAGCTAGAATATTGTCATAAACTTCATTGCTTTAATATTTAATAAAAGACAAATCCAGATCAGCCTGTTTCAGTGTTTGATTTTGGCTGCATTTAATATAAAAATATATATATATATTTGTTGGTTCAATAGCCCATGAAGTAATAAAACATGAATGACATAACACAAAAAGTATTGCTTTCCACCTTGGAAAATTTGTTGGAAAAAAAATATTTATCTTCCAAGGTTTAATATTTGGTGTCCAATATCTGCAAAGTGACACCTTGATTGCAAATGTGATGGCAACTTTAGAAAATATATAACTTTTCCAATGCTGGAAAGGAATATTTTTCCTATACTGCATGTACTGCAACAAAACACTACTTTATAGAACCAGGACTTTTTCAGCAACCACACAAATACGAAAAAATACAGAAATAAAATCATAAGTGGAAAAATAGGGGGGTGGGGGGGGGTCATCAATGAAATATTGAATTAAGAGGGGGGCTACTTGCCATTCTTAGACCTGAGGTGGGAGGGCCAGGCAAAAATTTTCATCTATCAAAATATTTTTTCCTCCCCCCTCCCCCCCACATAAATAATGACTGGCCCCTTAGTATCGCGCTTTTACTGTACGATTGCTGTATGGTACTGTCAGGCATCTCAAACGCGACGTAATATTCTAAATCCCAGGCTCACACTAGCGACATAACGTCATAAGGCAAAGATCAGATTTGTCGTTATGATCATGCTGTTATGTCATTTTATTATTCAACACCTTGTAACTCTTTCCAAATATGGTCAAAATATGGTGGGAGAAAAAATTGGGTGTTTTGTTATTAGGTAAAACGAGTTAATTATTTTCCTTGCGATTGGCGCATATCATGTTCCATAGTTTCAGATTGCGTTACCTCGTGCTAGCCGCTAGTGCACGTCTGCCGAATCTTGTACACACCATTCCCCGACAACCTGCTGGAGACCTACGGCCACGATATCAACACCCTCGAGCTCCTCAGCATCATGGCAGCTCTTAAGCTCTGGGGCGCTCTCCTCCGGGGAAAGCGTTTCATCCTCCATTGCGACAATGAAAACAGCGTCCACGCTCTAAACTCAGGCCGTTCCCGAGCCCCCGGCATGCAGGCTTGTCTCCGGGAGATCTGGTTCTTGTCCGCCACCTACGACTTCGAGTTACGCGCAGCGCACATCCCCGGTCGCAACAATACCATTGCCGACCACCTCAGCCGTTGGCACACCGCCCCCTCTCACGAGGCCCAGTTTCATTCCTTGACCGCTGACCTTGTTACTACACCAGTCCACTGCCCCCCAGAAATCTTCAGTTTTGACATTCAGATGTGAATTGCCTCCTTCTCTTACACAATTCCTTCTCGCTTCTCCACAGATCCTCCGCAGCCTCGGCTCAACCCCAGCGCCATTCCTGCTTCTCTTCCAGCCTTGTCAGACCTCACCGCCTCGGTCCAGGCCCACGCTTATGCTCCTGGTACGTTAAGCAACCTGACGTGTCACTGGAAGTCGTACCTCTTTTTCTGTTCCTACTTTGGGCTCCTCCCTCTGCCTGCTTCTCCTCAGACCATCGCATCATATGCTGTTTTTCTGGCCTGTTCCACATCTTCATACCAAACCATCCTGAACAAGTTAAACAGCGTGCGTTTATTCCACTTGTTTCAAGGGACCCCTTGCACCGCCTTGGATTCCTTCGAGGTCACCCTAACTAAGAAGGGGCTCAAGCGTCTCCTTGGCTTAGCAACACAGCAGAAGTCTCCCATCACTCCCGCGCTTCTCCTTCAATTTAAGTCGCAACTAGACCTTACCACCCCGGCGGACGCCGCAATCTGGTGCCTCTTCACGGTAGCCTTTTTCTCATTTCTCCGGAAGTCCAATCTCACCACGTCATCCCCAGCCAGTTTTGATCCCACCCGCCATCTCTGTCGCGACGACATCAAATTTACCCCTCATGGCGCCGTCCTCCGCATCAAGTGGTCAAAGACCCTCCAGCACAAAGACCGCCTTCTTTTCGTCCCGCTTCCGAGCATCCCCGGCTCAGCTCTCTGCCCTATCTCCGCCATTTTGCAGTACTTTACTTTGGTTCCCGATCCAGCAACCGCTCCTTTCTTCTGCATCTCGTTCAATGGTTCCTTACGTCCCATGACCCATGCTGTTTTTACCAACTCGATCAAGTCTCTCATCTCCAAGATCGGTCTTCGCCCCTCTGATTTTTCGCCCCACAGCTTCCGGCGGGGAGGCGCCACCTTCGCATTTCAGGCGGGAGTCCCGGAACGTCTCATTCAGCGGCATGGCGACTGGCGTTCAGATGCTTACCGGCGTTATTTGACACTTCCTCTCTCTAAACGAACTCTGGTTGCCGACTTAATGGCTGCCGGCCTTACGGTTACGTGATTCAATTACGGTTCATAGTCCCTCAGCCTTGAGGCAATTCACCAATTACTAGAGCCAGTTTTCGGATATTTTTTTTTTCACCTTTGACATTTTATTACTTATTCTCCTTTTTTTTTTTTTTTCCCTTTTCGTTTTCAATTTTCCAACGTTTGGGCCTCCACATCCAATCCTTTTTTTTCCCTCCTCTTGGGGGTCTATTTGTTCTACCAATAAATTTTGTTTGTTTTGGCCCAAACGTTGTCAGCCTCTTTATCCTCGCGTCGTACCGAGCATTGTTGGAAATAATTTGGGTGTTTTGTTATTAGGTAAAACGAGTTAATTATTTTCCTTGCGATTGGCGCATATCATGTTCCATAGTTTCAGATTGCGTTACCTCGTGCTAGCCGCTAGTGCACGTCTGCCGAATCTTGTACCCTCCCTCCCGCCCAGGGGGGTCTATTTGTTCTACCAATAAATTTTGTTTGTTTTGGCCCAAACGTTGTCAGCCTCTTTATCCTCGCGTCGTACCGAGCATTGTTGGAAATAATTATGACTATCGACCATCGCTTATCGCTTGCATCAGACCAGACATCATAGATTAACGCACTGTGCACTGGTGCATGAAGTGAATTACACACGAGCAACACTGGAAACTAGCTAAGAGGAGAATATGACGTCATTCGAATAGCAATGCAAGCTTCTAACAGTGGAATGAGACATCATTCGAACAGTACACAGGAACAGTGAGCTCCTCCAATTAATCGAAAGGATAGATGCCCACTAGACTAGAGTTCAGAAATTAAGAAGCGAAAACCGTCAAATCTAGCCTTAGACTTTCCTTAATCAGATATCGTAGCGCAACAATACTGTATTGACTCACCTTAATTCGACACGAAGAATTGAGTTCATATTGTACATCTATATAAGACTATATATAAGCCGAGAAACAATTCAGACTATTAGATGAAAATATCTAGCTAAATCTAAGCAAATCTATCATCTCTTACAGTTCCAAAATAACTTCAAGGTAATACCAAGAAAAACATTATGGCACGGCGAACAACATTTATACTCCAAAGTGATCATTGCATATACAACTTACTGTTAACATTTCGTGAATATTAAATTCAAATCCAGAATGGTTAACCCTGTTAATACTAGAGTTTTGAGAAGCCAATTGTCAAATTCAGTTCAGTTACGAGGACCTGTATTTTGGTTTGTAATCATTGAAGCAGTTGTGGCATCAGATGTAATGATCATGAACTTACTTAAGAGGTCTAAAAAGCCAAGAATTTTGATCTAAGTCTACACTGACCTAGAATTAGGTTGACTCGTCACACTATTTACAGGTACAACTTACTGAATTACCATAAAAGAAATCGAACTGAACATTTAACGAGGCCTACCATTACGACACAGGTTAAGAATAAAATGGGGAGTAACGAAAACAATGCTTGTGGAGAAAATCTTAACTAAAAAAAGGATATTCTGGAACTTGCACAATAGATCCAAAATGCCTAACATACTGTACAGTGTTTTTAAAGAGATATATACTCATGGAACATTTCTCCCTTGGTGAAGTAAGCACATATTAGGGCCATTTATACGGGAGAAAATAAGACGCGTCTTATGTAAGACGCGACTTAAATAAGACACGAACTGATCGTATAAATGGTACAAAATAAGCGTTCGCGTCTTATTTAAGTCGCGTCTTACATAAGACGCGTCTTATCTTAACAGGGTTTTCAGCTGTTCATATTTTGTCCGCGTCTTAATTAAGACGTGAACTTCCTCGTATAAATGGTTTCGCGTCCTAAAGAAGACGTGAACTGCAAGTGCGCTTGCATAAAAACAACAGAAACATCAGCTTGTCTTATGATTAGATAGCGTAATTGGATGCAAAGCTTTGCAAAAGATGGCCGGGAGAGCCAAAAGTGAATTCAGCACCTTCCTTCTTTAACCTGCCATCAGTCGCACCAATCCGTATATCGCTTTCTTCCGACTCTTCTCGGATTTCTGTTGATTTCTTTGTATGCTACGGTGTGGTCTTCATAAGAAAAAAAATCTCTGAGAAATAACAGGACAGCACGCTTTTGTTTCTTGCTACAGCGTTCCATCTTAGCGGGTAAGCGAGGCTGTTAGACGCGAA
Organism: Pachyseris speciosa; assembly: GCA_016490735.1. Lineage (NCBI taxonomy): Eukaryota > Metazoa > Cnidaria > Anthozoa > Scleractinia > Pachyseridae > Pachyseris > Pachyseris speciosa. Next base: position 493,444 of record JAEMWC010000134.1, on the reverse strand, counting down.
CCATTTATACGAGATCTTCGCGTCTTATGTAGGACGCGAAGGTATAAACGGTACAGTTCGCGTCCTATTTAAGTCGCGTCTCAGATAAGACGCGTCTTATTTCCTCCCGTATAAATGGCCCTATTGTGTGCCAGCGAATAATAATAATAATAATAATAATAATAATAATAATAATAATATATCACATTTATATTGCGCATTTTCTATGCAATATTCAAAGGAGCATTACAACACTGGCCGGGGGACTTTGCCAGACTGCTTATAACGCAGTTTTCAATTAATGAAGTTGAGTTATGAGTGCCCCCGTAATGTCAATATCAAATTAAGACAGACATTAGGGGTGGTCACTGCCAGAGTTTTGTTACGTCCCTAGTGGTTCTTTTACGTCCTACAGAATCAATTATGATCTGTTAGGAGTTATGGGAGATATGCGAACCAGACTTACGGCATCAGTTCAGGGCTCATTATCACGTTGTTAAATGCAAGGAGGATGAATGAGGAGGTCATTAACCCCCATTAGCTGTCATATATCATAATCAGTGGAAGTAGGCTATTTGTCAAGTACCAAGATTGTTACAAATCCCAGTTTGAAATGGTTGTTGTCTTAACTTGCATACATTGTGCATAGTTTTTCTCTTACTAAGTAACATGGCTCATATACTAACATAAAACCTATATTATGCATATTCATATTCGGCTGAATTTAATAGTGTTAAAATCGCGGAAAGGGGTTTGTTAGGTCTCCCAGTGCTTACTTATTCATGCACCTACTGTGGGGGAAGACAGCATAGACATAACATAATAGCCTTTTAACAGGTATTACAGTGCACTAAAAAAACTACTCAATTCTGATTGGCCGAGAACAGTACAATTAACCACAAATTGTATTCCGTAGGAGTATCTATTAAGTTTCCATGGCAACTGCGCTTGATCTTTGTGAGTAATTTTGCTGATTGCACCATAAATTAATCAGCGCATGACCTCGTACACTTAGTAATTTTGTTGAATGTACTAAAACTAAAAAAAACCGCACGACCTCCTCGTACAATTCAAGATTAATAGATACTAGTGATTTTGAATGTTACCGCGTTGAACGCGGCTGAAGGCTCCTGTAAAAGGTTCAAAATCACTTGTAACTATTAATCACGAATTATCCTCAAGGTCGTACGATTTTCGATATTTATTTATTTATTTATTTGAACAAATATTTTGACAGGATGTTCCCAGTTCAGCAAAGGCTGGTTTAGATGGGGTCCTGTATTCTAATTCCATCTAGGGGAGTTTAGAGGCGAGCTTCACAGTCCACTTAAAGTCTGAAGGAATTAACGATGCCCCACACGACCACGCCCTCTGGTTCGAATAGGCATTTACACCTCTGATTTTCACTTAATTTAGTCTGGCAAGAATGTTGAACTAATAAACACAACTGAAGAAAACTGAGTGCTCGCCGTTTGACTGGGATACTCACATCGGCATCTGAACACCACCACAAAAGCCTTGCGAAATTTCTCGCTGAAAAAACTGTAGATGAAAGGATTGCACGCCATGGAGCAAATGGACAGCAAAGAGGCGATTTCGACGAGAATGCGATACGCCTCTGAGCCTTGTAAATCTATGAACATAGAAACCAAAACCATGACCTGAAATGGCAGCATACAGATTAAGAACACAACGATCACAGTGAGCAGCATATACGTTGTCTTTCGTTTCCTCTGTGTCCTGTGATTCTTTATTCCATGCGGCGAACACTGTTCTTTTCCGTGATTGCCTCCAGATGTTTTTTGGTCGCCCAAAACGTGCTCAGGTTGCCAAAGTTTTCGCAAGATGATAGCGTAACTTCCACAGATGACCACAACTGGAAAGACGAACAAAACGACGAAAGTGACAACTGTGTAGACACGGTTTCCCATGTCACCCCCGTGCGCCGTCCAATCCTCAAAACAATACCGTTTGGGTGGGAGGTCTATGATCCTGACCACCATTCCCTGAGGCGTTGCAATGCCAAAGGATACCAGCCAAATCAGAAGCATGGCAACAATTGCTCTTCTGTAGGAGTGTTGAGAGGCGCGGGCGGAGAAAGGATTTACGATTGCTTGACATCTGGTGATAAAAACCGGGTGGAAAGTTAGTAACGAAGCAATTAGTGAAGGTCACGAACCGATCTTCTTCTGGTTGAATCTTCGTTAGACTTTGTTTTGCACTTGCTTTGGGGCTTGGTTTCTCCCGGGCTATGGATGAGCTAACTCCACTAAGGTGTTTGTGAACAGATTTCAATTCTTTGATGGTTGCAGCATTTTATGGTTAAAGTGATTGCAATGATTTTAATTGAAGATGTGCGCAGTTTCGAATACTTCTCGCTACACCATTATTGAAAAGAACGTCGGAAAATATTCGGATTTTGTGTGCGAGTCAAGTTTTCCTTTCTTTAGTACTAAAGTAGCGTTCACAGGTGCGATGATTTCTCGTATCTTCAGTCTTTCACCCGCAGTTCACTTACACTTATCTGTTCATCACCCACGGGTTTTGTTATGAACCCACAAAATTACCAGTTCCCAGTTGGCTTGTTAACTCAGTTGATAGAGCGCTGCACCGATATCGCAGAGGTCGTGGGTTCGACCACCAAGCAAGCCCGCTTTTCGGCATGGACAACGAAAGAACCATCACAAATAAACATGACAGATACGACATGACGAATCAAAACTCCCATCTAAATCTATTCCGTGGAGATACAACTTTATTTAGCGAGAGGGCAAAACAAAGCTCAAACTCGCGAAGCTTCGTATTCTAAATACTTTACCTTTACAACTCGCTCACCTTGTTTCGTCTTCCCACTAGTTAATTGTCCTGTTATAATTGCAGCTGTACTTCAACGAGTTAGAAACGTTTATTGGAAACTCGGCAGCAACTTTGTAAATTACAGGCTATGAACATCAAAGTAGGTAGTTCAGAGATAAATCCTAGCTCGCGAGTTCAAAACCTAGGTTGCTGCCTCGATCCCAACCTGTATATGTGTGACCACATCACAAACGTATGTAAGACAGCTTTTTTCTACTTACACAATATCAGACGCATTAAGAAGTATTTAACGAGAGACAGCTTACTCAATCTGGTACACGCATTCATCACAAGCAGATTAGACTACTGTAATGCCTTACTGTATGGCCTTCCCAAAGAACAGATAGCTAAGTTGCAACGCGTGCAAAATGCTGCCGCCAGAGTAATAATGGATATTGGGAGGTATTCCCACATAACTCCGGTACTCTATGACCTACACTGGCTACCAGTGCCAAGCGCGCATTCAATTTAAGATTCTGTTATTAGCTTTCAAAGCCATTCATGGCCTCGCACCCAGATATATCAGCAATCTTTTATCTATTAAATGCAAGTCCTCGTATAGTCTTAGATCCAATTCAGGCATTTTATTGGAGCCACCAAGTGGGAAGATGCTTGTAATCCTGGGTGGGCGCGCATTTCAGGCGGCAGCACCGCATTTGTGGAATATGCTCCCATTACAACTACGCACTATTCAATCTGTAGAAGTTTTTAAGAAGTCAACTAAGACATTCCTTTTTAAGCATTTTTTTCTTGATTAGTGGTTAAATGTACAAATGTTATTTTACCTTTTGGACTTGTAATCACCTTTTAAATTGTATTATTTGTAACTTTTTAACTTATTGTAAATATCCTAATTACTTGACTTATTGATTTTTATAGATTTTATTATGTAAAGCGCTATTGATCTTTTTATTGTAAATAGCGCTATATAAGCAATAATTTATTATTATTATTATTATTATTATTATTATAAACGTCTCAATTAAAGCAATAACATTTTTGCCAGTTTCTCCCGTATGTACACCATTATCCTAACCCCTTCCCTTCTTTCTTTCATTCCAGCCTTGAAAATAAGACTCACGCACGTATGCATGATATTGTGCATAAGATTGCCTATGTACCTTTCTATTGCCAAAATGACCATCGAGAAAATGGACACCGACAGCGAGATGGTAGAAATCACTTGCGTTACCAGACACATGAACTCTCCCAGAGGCCAATAATGTGGGGAGATTGCCAAGGCCAGCATTCCTGGAACGAAAAGAACAATTGACAGCATGTCCGACAGAGCCATGTTGAAAAGGAACAAGTTGGTGACATTGCGCATGTCTTTTCTCTTGATGACGATGCAAACCAGTGCGTTACCTGAATAGAACAAAGAAAATGCGGTGAGCTCCCTAGTAAAGATGGTCCCTTAATATGGTTAATCTTTCTTGACAACAACAGCGTATTTTACTTCATATTATTTACTTAGCTGTCTGCTCTGGTTGCAAAGCTAATCGAGGCGGAAAAAAACTTTAAACACTTCAAGATAAATAATAAAGTGATAACAAGTACAGTAAATAAACTAAATGATAGGAAATTATCCATAGTTAAGTAATGAATAGAATTAATGGCTGTATCAAACGTACTAACGTCTCTCCAATCTCCAAAACCTGCAAAAGTTTGCAAAAGTTTGCATTTGATTGTTAATTTACACGTATTTCAAAACTGGTTTACTTTGCTCATTAGAGTAAAATATGGGTTGACACTCTGGAAGACTGTGTGCGTTCTTCCGACGAATTCTAACGCACCGAACGCAGACAAGTATGGACCTTTTTTTTTTTTTTTTTTTTTTACCGTCCCAGTGTTTACATCGTACAAAAGAGGGCGATCGTTGAAAGAAAGAAATACTCGTAAGAGCCAAACTATGAAAAGGCAAGGAAAAATTTTTGTATGGCCCTTTTAGATTCCCTTCAAGGTGAAGGAGACAAGTCCCCCCGGGGGGGGGGGGGGCACTTCCTAGTAATAGGCCAATGAGGATGTGCCGCTGAATGGGGTCGCATTTTCACGACTGGATTGACTATAATGGGGTTGCATTTTCAATAGAGTTACTAGAATGGGGTCGCACATTTTCGGGATTTTGGGGGTAAATGTACCAGAAGGTTTGTTGTGTCGGTGAAAACTAAAGTGTTCTAAATTCACTTTAACAAATGTGAACACTGTAAATCGACTATTGAACTCGGCTATTGTTACTTTACAATGGGTATCTTAAATCGCGCGAGAGCTTCCAGCCAATTTACTTACAGTTTCCACAACATCGCGCGCGAAGCGATTCGAGTATGCGCGCGACGCGGATCACGTAGCGCGCGACGCGAATCGCGTAGCGCGTCGCACGCGAGGGTGGCATTTTACTTTTGAGCGGTATTGTATCAGCAAAAAAAAATAGACCCAGGGGAAGCAGCTAGCCTGCGAGAAGGTGGTCTTGTCTGACCTTCTGCAAGCGGCAAAGATAAGAGAAAGAGTAAAACAAGACTGCCTGCTCGCAGGCAAGGGAACACCCCATGCGTTTGAAGTTCACGTTGTTACAGTGTCGTAAAACCAAAACCAATTAAAGCAATTAGGCTGACCATCGCAACAGACCGAAACAGTACAATGAGCCAATCGGAAAACGTTTGGTTGCTATTACCAATTCAGACCATAGAGCATATTCTGCCCACTTATTCTCCAAATTAGGAATTTTAGATATTTTTCAAATAAATACGTTTCAAATAGCTAAATTTATGTACTGTTTTCACAACAACCTGTTGCCTCCACTGTTTGTTAACTTGTTTCTTACAAATAGTCAAATTCATAGCTATAGCACCAGAACAGCCAACAATTATCGCGTGCATCATTGCCAAACTAATCTGAAAAAATTCACAATTCTTTACCAAGGTCCAAAGATCTGGAATTCCCTCCCTGTTACAATCACTTCTCTTTCAAGTTTTCCTAACTTTAAGAAGAAACTGCTACAGTTTTTAGTAAAATAATTGCTGAATTAGCTAGGGCGTACACTTGAGCACTATCTATGTAAACATATTGTCAGTACCGGTATACACAAGGTGGCCTCAACTAAAAGCCTGGTGTTTTCTAGAGGTCACCTTGCCACATATTGTACTTCTTATAAATTGTTAATGTATTAGAAAAAAAGACAAATAAAAAATGATGAAATTACATGTAGACGGCGCAAAGCGCGGGAAAATGCACGCGCGCACGTCACGATTGGTTTTCGTTTTGTTTCTCATTGCCTTCAAAAGTGGTGCGAGTTTTGCTGCCAGTCATAGAGCGAAGCAATGCAAAACCAAAGTTAACGCAATTTATTTTCGATGCTCACTGGAAAACCGCTCTAGCGGGAAATCTTATTATTCTGGATTGTGTCATTTTTAATTTGTCATTTGGTTTGCCATACAGGCAAGACATACGATATGGTTCCTATAGTCGGTGAGGACTATGGCTATGGTTTTGGCACCAGTTACAAAGCTGTTGCTGTTGTGAAGAAGAGCAACACGGACCGGAAATTACGTTCAAGACTCTGGAAGGAAAGAAGTATTGCCACACTGGAGCTGGCAAAACGGCTGGCTGGAATGTTCCTGTTGGTAAGCTGCTAAGCGAGAAGATCATGGAGCAAGACGAAAGCTGTAATGCTTATGTGGCAGCCGGGAAATTTTTCAGTCAAAGCTGCGTACCAAGTAAGTTTTCGTCGAAGAGGTTGCCAAATGGTGTAAGACAGTTTCACGCTAAAATGTATTATTAAAAACTGGACTACGGATATTAGATTTATAGCATTCTCATTGGCTAGCCGGACACAGGCTAACAGGCTAGACACCGAACGGTAGATGTTCAGCTCACTTATGAACTAAAATAAACAAAATAGGCAAAATGCCAGGGGCAAAATGCATTCAATAGCTACTGTCATAGGTCTGTAAATATGTTGTCACGCCAATTCTTGCTACAGGTTTGTTCAAATTGCGAGCAAGGACTTTTTCTTTGAAATGAATAGCACTTGTAACACGAAGAGGTAGATTTCAAATTATTTCTATTACAGAAACGAAACCAGAAGAAACTTTAAGGCCATTTTTCCTAGACACAATGACGAAATTTTTTCCGGTCCTCGTCATTTGTTACTATAGACAACCGCAAATAGTTTCAATGCACATAAAAGTACCTCGTTAGAAAACCTCAGAATGTTTTAAATGTTCCACTGTTGTAAACGCATGTTTGAGTGAAGACCCAATCCACGCGACAGTGCTCCTTTAAACTTAATTTTAGAGCAACATTCACTGTTGAAAATGTTTCGAGGATCGGCATTTTTTTCCTGAAACTTAAAATGGACACACGTGGACAATGTTATTTTACATGCAGTCGATGGATTGCACCAGCTTCAATGCTTACAAATATGACTTTCTGTAGAAATGAAAAGAATCGCTTTTCCCGTTGTTTTTGTTATTCTGTTCGGCCTCAGGAACAGATTTTGCGCCGCGCATCAGACATATTTCAAGAAGTCATTTTTTGAAGTATAACCTGGATTTTGTTTGCTTATCCCTCAGGTATCTTATCTCCGACCAGTTTCGATGAGATAATGTTCCAGTTCATCAATATAAAATGAAGTTGTGTCTTCATTTTGATCCTATTCGCAAATGGCGCCGTTGTTTGAATTTTTAACACAAAGTTGCTTCCGTCTGGTCATACATCTATGTGAATGCCGTTCCATGCGCTTTATAATCATCTAATGATTGAGATAATTTTTACAAAACCACTGACCATTTACCACTGTGACAGTTCAAAGCTGATAAAAAGAGCATTTTTAGTCCCCAAAGGGAAGCTTCTGTGTTCGCGTCTGCTTTCGTGTGATCATCATGAATTGTCTCCTTTTCAGTTCTCTGGGTTTGTTTCTTTCAAATATTTTCGTTCAAATTAGCAATGATGTGTCTTATAGAGTTTTTAATACAACAGTTATTCTGCTCGGGCTTGCCGGATGTGAAATGATTATAACCAACGAGGCGCGTTATCTATCATCCAGTACGCCCTTGTAGTATAACCGTTAAAAAATCCCGAAATGAAAGTCGGCTAAATCGATCGAAGGCCCTGTGATCCACTTGGCACTATCACAGAGATCAAAGACGATGTAAATTCCAATGGCTTCGTGGCTGTTGAGTCGGCTTGTTTGTATAGCGAGTCAAGCAATCAGACAGTCCATCCATCCACCCATCCCCCCACCCATCCAGCCCGCCACCCACTTGTTCATCCACCTATCATTATCCACCCACCCACCCACCTATCCATCTACCCACCTATCCATCCATCCACCAACCCACCAACCCACCCACCCATCCATCCATCCATCCATCCACCCACCCACCCACCTATGCATCCATCCATCCATCAACCCATCCACCCATCCACCCATCCATCCATCCATCCATCCACCTACCCACCTATCCATAAGTACCTGTGTGTTGACGGCACTAAAGCAGGTACGTATTGCTTCACCAGCCTTATATTCCGTTAAACTCTTATCAAGAAAATAACCAGCAGCTGGTTTCCGGTTAATTTGGCGAATTCAGGTCAGACACCGAAAATCACTCCATGAAAGGGTTGGCTTAATAGACTCAACCAATCCACCAATTACAGCACGTCATGTAGCACTAAATCGGTAGAACAGTCAAGAAACTGACTATTGGGCGGATTGTTTTCGGGAGGGGGTGGGGGTGGGGTTAGGGGGTTCGTTCGAATCACCTAAAATTATAGTGCTAACGTCTAAAAACTTGCTGTCCTGATGAGATCAAAGGCTGTTAATGAAATACGAGGTCCAGTTATGCCAAAGGGGAGGGGGGGGGGGAGGAATAAATCGCAAGTCGCTCGCAACTACAAATTGGACGTTTTATCTGCATCTGCTGCATCAGCGCTAAGGTAAGCTTTGGTATGCTTTGCTAGGGTTAGTTGCTTATATCATCAGTTTTTTTATGAAACACAAAGTTGTATAGAAAGGAAAAGTATGTCTAATAAACATGAACTCAATTTCTTATGTTAAATTAACGGAATTCAACATAGATTTGTAATTATTAACTTGAATGTGCATCGATGTCTGTTGATCGTTTTAGCTTATTCGTCCTTTTTTGACGAAACAATTGACTTGAATTTACTTTGATTTTCCCCTCGGAATGTTGGAAATCGCATAACATTTCAAAATGTCCAGGGGAGCTTGCCCCTAGACCCCCCTAGATGCCCCGCCTTAGGCTGTCGTTTACTCAAACCCCCTGTCTGTTAATCCTACATCCGCCCAAGACAGAATGGAACCACTGGACCATTGTCACGATAAATATCCTCAGACCACGTAATGCACCAGTTTGACTAGATCATACAATCCACTGCTAATGGATTAACTATTGTTTCAAGTATCGTTTAAGCTCTGGAAATTGTTTTTAAGTATTAGTTATTTGCGTCCATTTGAGTAATGTAGAGAGAGTCAAACAAACCACACTTTTATCTAGGCGCGTTATTTCCCCCAAACAAACCCCCAACAACCATCTTCTTGCTTCACTCGAAGATGGTGGTGGGGGGTTTGTTTGGGGGAAATAACGCGCCCAGATAGAAGTGTGGTTAATGTTGTGACTCTCTCTACACTACTTGGGGAGGGCACCTTTCCACAATCCCTGAAAACAGGCGAAATATGTTTTGTTTTGTATATACCCCAGCCGGGACCACCCCTATTAGAGAGAGAGGGTGTGTGGGTATCTCGTGACCCAGCACTGATGGATTCACCCAAGGCAGCCCAGATTGACCAACAAGCTCTGGAGGAGTTTACTCAGGCAAATGTTTGCGGAACTGAACTTGCTGGAAGAGCAGCAGTTTGCGGAGCTGCTTGCGAGCAACGCGCCCCCATCAGGCCCCCTTCGTTCGTGTATTCAAAACGTGTTGGACGAGCCTCTTCCTGAAGCAACAAAGGCAAAGCTGACGCCAGTGCCTGCCCCCCTCCCCCCCCCCTCCCGTCAGAAAGCGGCCAGTGCCTGCCCCCACAAAAAGCGGGTGGCCTCCTCCCAACAAACTCCCCGCCGGAGCTGTAAGAAATGAAGGAAGAAATCATGCGTCTGTATCCCCCAACTACCCCGGAGGAGGATGGGGCATGGACGTCTCCCCACCCCCATCTCTCCGTGAGGAGGAGGAAAAACCCAACAGTGTTCGCTACGCGATCCCTGAAGATTTCTGTTCTTTTCGGTGTTTGAAATGCACCGAATGTAATGAGAATGATATTTGTATAGGTAATCACATGATTTCGAGTGCAATTTGGAATGAATAAGCACGAGTAAATTTTTTCAAAGAATCACAAAATTGCACGAGCACGTAGGGCGAGTGCAATTTGTGGTCTTTGAAAAAATTTACAAGTGCTTATTTATTCCAAATTGCACGAGAAAAATCATGTGATTACTTATTAATAATATACATGAAAAAATTGCGAGATAGCTTCTTAACGTTGCAGAAGCAACGCAACGAAGCTAAGGTGAACCAAAACAACAGTTTTCTCGATGTTTTTGAAGCGTTTTTAGGCGTAAAAACTGGCTAAACAATTACAGGCTATAGCTATAAGGCTACTTTGTTTGCTAAGTGTCTATCAAGCGCTGTAATCATTACCTTCAGGCTTTCTAGTTCGTTATCTTCGCCTTGTTTGTCCTTGTTTGTTTATTAATCTCGGCGTCACTCCTTCAACGGACTCGTAATTCCAATTCCGTCGGTAATTCCCTTCTCTGGACACCACTGTTTCCAAACAGACAGCTACAATACAGTGCTTTTCGCAGCCTTTTCTCCTTTTTAGAGCTGTTTTGCAGCTTCTCTGCTGTTATTGCGGTCACGAAGAAAGAAAACCTGCTCAAAAAGCCAGCCATTGTTTTGGCTCGCAGAGTCGCCTGCAGCTCTTCAGACTTTGCGCCATTCAGAGGCCGCGTTTGATTGGCTCAATCGCAGCGCCTTTGTTTAACAACCAATCAGAATCCTCAGTTTTTTTACCTTGTTTTGCACTGTATTTCCTTTTTTCTGCACTGAATTACCTTTTTTCTGCACCGGTGTTTCCTAAAAACTGCATTTCTCTTAGCCAATCAGAATCGAGAAATTTTTTCATGTATATTATTAGTGATAGAACTGGCGGCCCTCCCCCCTTTTTGGGTTGGAATGGACGATCCCCCCGCTTGGGTGTGGGAGGAGTGGATGCAGGAGCGCATATACTAACCACCCTGTGAAAAAGATACCAGCGGCAAGGCAGTGATTGTGCGCATTGTCCACCTGCCGCATGACGCCCTATTAAAGAGAGGTGGAGTGTTGGCATGTGAGATGGCGCAGCGTGGTGTAACTCTGCAGCCAACAGAGGAGGTTGAGCATTCTGTCCGCCTGGCGCTGATGGCGGAGATCGAAAAGTGGCTGGAAAAAGAAAACAAATATACAATGGATTACAAACCAATGCAATACGTGCATATGTTGTTTGGAAATGGAGCAGCCCTGTGGAGATACATGAAGAAGTTGACAAATGAAACAGCTTTCAATGATACTTGCGCATATATTATCTTGAAGGTGCAACAGGGCCTCCCCCTGCGCAAAAAGAGTTTCTGAATCGTTGGTTGATAGAAGAGGGTTTTTATGACATGTTCCATTGAAAGATAGGTCAATTGAACAAAGGCGTTAACAAGAGAAATGAATGTGGAGGAAAGCATCCAGAACCTGCCCCCCGAGTTGAGAGAAAAAATTATCTCCCATTTCATTCAAAAACAAATGAAGGAGCAGGAGAAAAAGGGGTGGGTTGGGTTCATGCTGAGCTTTTGGCCCCTCTGTTCCGATTCATGTTTCCTCTTTTTTCCCCCAGTCAATATGGAAGAGATTGAAAAGCTTGATGAAAGATGGATCGAGATGAAGAAATCACATCGGTGAAGCACGTTGGCGGTCTTTTGAACAAGGGTATTCACAAGACAGGATGAATGTGGAGGAACTTATCCAGAACTTACCTCACGAGTTGAGAGAAAAAATTATCTCTGCTTTGGTCAAACAAAAAGCCAACGACCGAACCAAAATGGGGTGGAAAAGTGTGCATCATGAACTTTTGGAAACCGTGGAAGAGAGGGAAGAGCAGCGGGTAATAATGAGGGAAATGCGGCAGGCATGGCGGGAGCAGCGTATCAGGGCACGAAGTTTGGGTAATATGGCGGCAATAATGGCAATGGCATCTATTATTGCTCAGGCTCGTCGACAACATGAAAGAAGCGAAAGAAATGTACAAAAATCCAAAAAGAAAAAACTGAAAAGGCAAAGATAATACCACCTATTGAGCAATAGCACCCACAAGTCAAATGGACCTCTTGGAAGGCATCAACCAACTCCCACCTGAGCTGCAGGAACAAATCCTCGGTTTTGTTATTCAAGCGAAATTGAATGACAAAAAAATCGCGGGTTGGGACAATTAGTCCACGACAAGGTCAGTCAGAACACCAGCGCCCTCTGCAAGAGAGGGCCCCGCTAGTTTTTTGGCAAGAAGCGGGTTTTCGTGATACTACAGACCGCACATTTGACCTTGAGCAGTCGTCGGTTGTTTTTGGTTGAGACAACCTTTTCAGTCCCTGGCACATTCGGGGTTTTGCGTTTGTCCTTCACACAATAAACCTCCATTGCCCCAAGGTTCACGGTATACTAAGAAAATAATTTTTCACAACCCGTTCGTGGGGTGCACATCGGAAGAAAACATTTTGCGAATGTCTTCAAAATTCGCACCTCTGTTTCGTTCATTGAGGAAAAGCTGACAGAAGTACCCACACCGCACACTCCCAATCCACTGGACTTAGTTGTCGTTGCGAAGAAAAGTTTTATGCCCCAACTTTCTCATTTCCTGCTCCCACTCATTTGGGGGTGGTAGCCCGAAAGAGTCGAAATATTCCATGACTTTTCCCTTCCAACAACAAACCCAGTGTGTGCCCAAACTTCCGAAATCATCCAGGTTGATGATGCAGGGTGAATGGTGCAGGGGCTTGACCTCATTGCGCGAGAAGATGCCTTTGAGAGGGATGCCGAGATATTCGCACCAATTCATCAGGTCAACGTTGGAGAGCGGCACGTCCCTGAATTTCATTTTTTTTCCCTGCCCGCGCATTGGGCATTCCCAGTCCTCCCTGCGGCCCCAGACGGGCGGAGGGCGCATTTGCATTCCATTGCCCCTGGAGGAAGAAGGGGGTGGAGGCAGGCGTGGGAGAGGGGGCACTGAGCAGCAACACCTTTTTGACAAGGTCAATGGCAAGAGGAACGCCGATGGAAGCCAACATGCCAAGAAACCCCCCGTATTGCGCGGCGCCGCCCCGCGAACCATCCCCTTGCCGACAAGAAATTTTTCAATAGCTTTTTTCTGGGCTGGAGAGAGCATCTGCGTGAGTTAGAAGAGCTGCACCTCCTGGGGGCCAAAACCCTTTCCAAAGATTTTCAACTTTTCCGCACCGAAGCTGAGTCCCGCGGTGGCCAAAGCTTTTGCCGCGGGGGCGAGCAAAGGCCGGGCCAGACTGAGCGGGGTGGAAAGAAGGTTGCCCCCTTGTTGCGCGGAAATTTTTAGCATCTGGGTTTTGCTGATTTTCAAATCCGCGCTCATATGCGTCTCCGATTTCATCAAGATCGGAGAAGAAGGCGCTTCGAAGAGTTTTGTCAACAACCTTTTCGTCTTTTGTGTAACCACGTTGGTTTGCCGCTCCAGGGCTTCGATCATCTTCCCGTACGTGCTGTTTCCCAACAGCTTGAAAACCTCCGCGAGCAACGCCTTGCTTTTCTTTACATCTCCTGTGCGACGGGCCTCTGTTACTTGCTCCACGAACCAGGTGAAGATTTTCTTTGGCTGATAGTCAGTTGTTCGGTAAACCGCCTAGACTGCGAGTAGTCTCTAATTTCGGCGATGGATTGTGGAGCAAGCGAAAGACGCGCAAGTTGCGAGGAGACGCGACGCAAGAGGAGCCCCGAAAATTAGAGACTACAGAAAAAGCTAGGGAGTTTGAATTAAGCGCGTACATTCCAAGCGCAAAACTCTGATTGGCTATTTCTTATAATCTGTCAACACAGTACACAAGCCGCTGTCAACACTCATTATAACATCGACTCGGTACAGATTATAGAGGTTTTTTCAGTTTCATTCAAGATCACGAACTCTTTAATCTCTGAGCGATCAGGGCCATAATTTATGGACCTCCTCGTTTTTCTCGCTTCGGGTTTCTTTTCCGACAACGACTCCAGTCTAATTCATTTTGATGTGGCAGAATTTGTAGAAGGGGAATGCGCCATGCGTTTAAACCTCTCACATATGCGTTTAAAGACTCACTGGCAGAATTCGGACAACTTTGCGGCCCGGTTTGTGCACTAAAGATTTCCTCGGAAGACATGGAACAGTGCAGTTGCAGTACGGATTTTCCTGGCGCATTTCTCGCACACTCGGGACGAGAGTGAAGAAGATTGCTCACATTCAGGACCGAGTTCGCATAGAATCGAAACTCTTCGCTTGAAATCCCCATAATTAACAGAAAATTGCAACCGCCAGCACGGCAGAAATCGTTACAGGTAGGCTTTTAGGAGGCCTTCCTACCGCTTTATGTTTTTTTTTTTTATACACTTGAAATACTTCAGTACAATACAATGTGGACAATACTAATAAGCTACAGCTACATATATAGCGTACAATATTAACACTACTTGTAATACAGCAGCTACTAACGAGTACTAACAATACCAAAGAAGCAGTAAATGCTGGCTACGAAATAAAATACAGACTAAATACAACTTACTGAAAAAGAGATAATGGTAAAATAAATAACAGTAAAAAAAAAAGGAAAACGCTTAAATGAAGTCTTTCCATTTTCTGTTAAAGTTGTCAATGTTTTTGTTTTTAACTGCTATTTGTTGAAGAGCATTTAATTTATTTTTCAAAAAAGAAGGAAAGCCATCGAAGGATACCTCATCGGAGTCTTGGGTTGTACAGGAGATATAATATTTGGCTACGAGGGTTATGTAATTTAAAGTGTCTTTTGATTCTGTGGCGTTATCATGCCAACCAAAAAGGATGTCACGTTCGGTAGGAGTTATGCTCTTTCCGTGATTTGCGAAGCACCAACTTTGAAAAGCAATCCAAAATTTGGAAATTACAGGACACTGGTAAAGAAGGTGAGCCAATGTTTGCGCTTGCATTTTACATAAGTGACAGGTTTCAGATTCACATAGCTTCATACGAAAAAGGGAACATTTGGTTGGAAGTATATTGTGGATAATCTTATATTGGAAAATTTGTTTCAAGCGTAATTACAAAGGGGAGGTTATAAACATATTTTAGGTAATCATTGGAGAAACCGTAACGTAACAATCTTGGCTCAGCAGTTGGAGGTTGAAAGTAGTGATTTATTATTGCTGCATAAACGGAACGGATGGTGATACTTTTGGGCAAAGAGGATTCCTGTGACACATTTTCATTTTCAATTGGCATTTTTGTGGATTTGATTTCAGGTTTCCAGCTGGGCGGAATGGCATTTATAAGACCATAGTAGGCTGTGAACGGGACTTTTAAGTGAAAAGTTTGTTGAAATACGTCGTAAGATAAGAAGCTGTGGTCCTCATTAAGTAACTTCTTAATATGAGTGATTCCACTTTGGTGCCTATGTTTTAAATAGATCATATGTTTATTTATTAAAATGTTTTGGTTATTCCAGATTATTTCGTTTTGCTTTGGTATATTGTCTGAGATTATGGGTTTATTTTCCTTCCAGTATTTTAGTATCTCGTGATAGAAGGGGGGAACAGTATTTAAATGAAGTAACTTTAAGTCATATCTGCAGTTCAGCAAGAAAGAAAAGCCGCCATATTGCCGGAAGAAATGTTCGATGAGAATTTTCCAAGACTGGCAGTTTTGACATATTCTATTGACCCAGGCAATTTTAAGCGCGGTTTCCATTGTTTGAAAGTCAATCATTTTTAAGCCGCCTTTATTTTTTCCCCCAATAATTGTCGCTTTTTTTATTTTGGGGGGCTTATTTTCCCAAATAAAATTAAAAATCATGTTATTGACCGCTCCAGACAAGTAATTAGGTGAACTGAGG
>JAEMWC010000134.1:465000-467500 GCA_016490735.1 Pachyseris speciosa | reverse complement strand
TCTTATGTAAATAGTGCTATATAAGTATTTATTATTATTATTATTATTATTATTAATAGATTGTGTTTCTGTCCAATTGGTTATAGATCCCTGTCAGATTCAAAGTTCAATGATTACCCAGGGTTACCCTTGCTTTTTTGTTGGATTAGAGAATCTGTACATTGTGGTGTATTACAGCTGTCATTTTATTACATGGATGTTTGTTCATAATGTGAATTTTACCAAACGAACCCTAAGATTAAAGTTACAACTCCATTTTGTATAAAATTAATGGTCATTATTTTTTGTGTGCGTGTTTCCCTAGCTGATGAATTCAAGACCCTCTTCCACTCTCTTGATGTCTGGCACAAGGCCAAAAGCATACGCAAGAGTATACAAAAGGTAGTGAGATGTAAAATAAAGAATTTGCATTATTCTAGGTGCTTCAGTGTATTAACCTTCCTTCCCCCCACCCCCTCCCTCCGTGAATGGGAATGATGGTCAGAAACTTTCATGTAGAAAAGTGGATAATTACTTTTTTGCCTAAGCCCTGCTACCCCCTTCCTAAAAGAATGATGACATTCAGGGTTGGGGTAAAATCCAAATGTGACATTACTAATATGAAATACCCCTGTGTTTGTTTTTGTAGGTTGCCAGTACCAAAGGTAATGATAAAGTGGGAAAGTGGTCGAATGAAATAATAAATCACTTCTGGTATTGCTGTTCAATTGCATCTGAACATGACGACACCACCCAGGCTCTTGCAGCAATGAAGGTAGGTAGTTAAATAACTTAACTATTTAAGAGCAACAGGTTTTTTCATATCTATGATTCATACCATACAATGCCAGTCAAGGTCAGCCCTTGTGTTTGCACTGATATTCCCATGTAGTGAACAAGTGTTTTGTCATCATGTGTGAATTACCTGATCATGATAGTTAAACACATTACTGGGTTATTTCGTAGGACAAATGGCTAAGCCTACTGCATCATGTATGTAATGAACATGAGTGGACCACTGGAAGATGCGACCACGAAGAAATTGAATCAAACGAAGAACACCCACCTTGGTTCGACCGGAGGGAGCAGGACTATGAAGCATTGCAGAAAGTGGTGCTTGAGCCATCACTACTTGATAGCTTCAAGTATTATGTGAAGTTTAGGTAAATACTTTTCATTTGTGACATATGGTGATTAGATTTACATTCACCTGATGTTTATTTTTGGGGTAGTATGCTTTCAGTTTACTTTCAGCCACAACAGGAATGCATATTTTGACAAGACATTATTATTTAGGGGGTTGAGTCTGATGTCCATCGCTAAGTAACCTGAAAAGACATTCAAATCCCCCATCCTCATTGTAGTATCATTCTTATGTTTTAAAGGCACACAGGATCTTTGGAATGCCTCAACAGCATGTCATTGGCATATGCTGCAAAGAGAACTTCTTACAAGTATGTAATTATAGTTGATTTACTTATATTGCACGAGTAAAAGACAGACTTAATTTCTTAGGCCCAAATGTATTTTTATTATATAGTAATAATAATTGTTCACAAGCACAGTACTACTGCAACTGTTAAGTCCAGGAGGGGATCACATGTGCTAGAACTTTATGTATGGGGGGAGGGTGAAAAAGGAAGTGTGTCAAGAAGACAGTTTCAGCCATTCTGCCCCATCTTTGTCAAGGGTCTCAAAAATTCCAAGGTGGGCATCATTAAAGTGACATAATTTCAGCATAATTTTCGTGGTGGGTGTGGGGAAGTTGATTTACAGTTGTATGTCAAAGAAACACCAGCTTCAGTTATTGGGCAAGCAAACGTGTAAATTTTGCTTCTTCCGCAAATCTGCTCCATACAATTTTTCATTGAGAACATGCCCACTTGGAAATTCTAAATTTTTTTTCATGTTGAAAATATTTGACGTTTTCAAGAGAAAAATCATATCTCTGTGTCACCAGGTAACATCCTCCTTTATCTCTGTAACAGGTATAGGTTTGACAAGGCAAGAAAGCAACTAGCAGCAATCGATTGGAATTATCATCTTGACAGAAAAGTTGCTGTGGGATCAAAAGGGGGGGGGGGGAGGAAGATATAGCAGGAAATACAATCAACGCACAAAAGAGTGGAACACACGGATCATAAAAGTAGACAAGGATTTTGATTACATTCACGTAATAATGGCCAAAGTTTTTCGCCGGCACATGGAAGATGTCTTGCATATAGACAGACATGTGTCTCTATCAGAAAATGACCCCGAGAGAATAGCGCCAACCATTGCCCACATGGCTCCTGTATCTTCTAAGGAATTGTTTGAAAGACATCATACAAGGTTTCAAACTAAGAAATAAGTTTTTAATGGTGATTTCCACCCCTGGGGTTGGAGGGGGGGTGGTACTCCGGATTTCAAGCTACAGGGATTATCAAAGGATTTTTTTTGGGGGGGGAGTTGAAATTTTCAATCTTGGAATCTTTGAGGGGGCAGTAAAAGTTTTGCAAGTAGTTTGTTTGTTTGTTTGTTT
>JAEMWC010000134.1:397500-457500 GCA_016490735.1 Pachyseris speciosa | reverse complement strand
CTCCAAGGATAAGAAACCTACCAGGCCTATCCTCCTTTTCTGTATACACGCTGCGTAATACTGGTGACAGTGTTGTCGGTTTATCATCACTAACAGTAACAGTAACAGTAACAGTAACGAGACGACAATTACCTTTACAATCTCCCGTGATTTTTATCGCCTCCTCCTCGTCCTCTGCCTGGTACCTCCTCCACCAACTGTTTGATTTTTTCCCTCCTATCACATCAGCAAACGATTTAGGGGAATCCATAGTCTTTCACAAAGAATCGAAACAAATCGCAATTTGCAATCTTACGAGAAAAGCGCCGGCAAATATCTATTTGACGTTGTTTCAAAGAAATTGATCACCGTACCGGAAATCGCGACCAGGTATTCTATTTTTGCCGCAGCCAATCACTTGTTGCGTAATGGCAAGTCAAAGCAGTCATTGTTATTAAACTGGCTCAGGGCATTTTGCGAAAATATCATGAGAAATGGAATTGATGTTGGCTACTGAGCAGCGTGGCTTGTAGACATTTTCTTTGAGAAAAATACAAAATATTTAATAAAAGCGGACTATTCTGGCCAAGAAATTTTATTGTGTGGAACTTGGACATGTTAAGAGAACAAAATATTTTCCTTGACAGTCACCCTATGTTATAAAACAAGCTATGTAGTGCCCCGGGTGTAACTGACCGATGTTTGGGTATAGGGGTACTACTGCAAGTTTGAAACCCTTACCCTGTTTCGAACAAAAAAAAAATAACAGTAAATACCAACGCGCTCTTTTTAAAGATTGTAGGGAGAACGTTAACTGAAAGCGAACAAATCCGTAACCTGCCAAAGATCCTGATAAGTACAGGTGCGCTTGAACTTATATACCCGTTTCGGGACATCGGAATCAAAAGCCATACCTTATCCGTATAGGCCCTGTAGAGAAGTATCCCCCGGTGTAATGCACAAATGAAATCCTTTGAAACACAAATGAAATCAATGACGTTTCTAAAGCCAAATTGGGATTACATGGGGCACGGCACGGGCTATTCACTATTTCATCCCCCACCCCCTGGGCTCTCCACTTACAAAAAGATCTAATGTCCACGTGCAACTCGCTTTCTGGAAACGCTTAGATTCTTCTTCAATTCTCTTTTAATTTAATTTCTCTTTTTCCAATTTCTTGTCTTTTTTATTTATTTATTTTTTTTTGATAATAAATATTTGGAAAAATTTCTTACCCTCGACTCTCGACATGGAATCCTCGACCCTCGACATAGAACCCTCGACCCTCGACCCTCGACCAAAAGACTAGTCTCCTACGCAGCCGTTCTTTGTCTCGTCACGCAAAGCTCTTTCGTGACGAGACAAAGAACGGCTGCGTAGGAGACTACCAAAAGACAGACTCCCTCGCAAGATGGTTTAACTTGTCCCGACAAATACCGCAGCCAATCGCATCGCGTGTAGTGACAGATGCTTGCCAAACAATCTGGCAAAATTATTTTCCAGGCGCTCGCCTCGTGGCTCTTGCGAAACAAAACCTTGTATGCTTGTAAACATGGCTGACGAATTGCAAAACACTTCCCAATTCTTTCGCCGTTTTACAATAATTTCTCTGGACCCGCTGGATGCTCAAATCCCTCGTCCAGAGCGTCAGTTACCTCTTTCACAGCGTCGGCATACAGAATCAATTCCCGCATTACGGGCAACCAGCAGTTCTTCGGCAATTTGATAAAATCGTTCGCTCTTCGCAACAAGGCAGTGCAGAATTCGTCCTTTACATTCATAGCAGTGCATCGACCGATTCCAAAGGTTAGCCCGACGGTTCTATATGAATTCCCAGTAGCTAATCTCCAAAGAGCAACCACAACCCGCTTCTCTACGGAGAAAGCTTGGCGACGAATTGTGTTCTGTCGTACCAGCTCAGGGCCAACGAGTCCACAGATGTGTTCAAAAGTATCTCTGCTCACTCTGAAGCGCTTCATTCACAGTTGATCTTGGTAACGATTTACAACGAGCTGTTCGAACCAAAACTGCAGCCTTGGATAGACCCACATGGTCTTGCGCTTACGGCGATGTATGTTTTGGCGTTTAATTGCCAGGATTACAACATTCTGTCGCATCCTTCGCATCTGCCGAGACATTAATCGCATCCTCTGAACGAAACTCCTTCTCTTTCGCAAAAATATAGCGAGAATCAGTACTAGTGAACTCATTAAAAGCGCTTCCTCTCCCGCCATTTTTGAAAGTTGCGCGGATTTGTAATTTGAATCTTCCGAGTTATTAGTGGCTTAAGATTTCCCAGTAGAAACAGATGTCATGTTTAACTAGCTGATGTCGGTCTGTAAACAAACACCTAGGAAGAATGTTCAGCTAGTTAATCGGCCTAGTGAAAACACAGCCTTAAACCATTGCAAAAAATTTGGCCCAAAGTTGAACAGCGCGAGGGCTTTTTCCAAATAGTTCCACTCAATGGTATCAAAAGCTTTCCGGAAATCCACAAATACTGCAATACCTGGGGAATTTTCTTTTTCCAAGTAAAACATCAGATCTTGTATTAGTGTAATATTTTCTCCAATGTAGCGTCCTTTTACGTAACCGGTTTGGTCAGGGTTTATTATTTTAGGTAATACTTTTTCTAAACGGTTTGCCAGAACTTTGGTGAGAATTTTGTAATCTACGTTTAGAAGGGATATTGGGAATAAGTGAAATTATTCCTCTTCGCTGCGATATCGACAAGGAGCCGTTTGCAAAAGCATAATTGAAACTTCCGACAATTAAGGCTTTTAGCTCCGGCCAAAAATATTTTAGGAATTCGGTTGTCAGACCGTCAGTACCAGGAGTTTTTGCTGTAGCGAATTCTTTAAGTGCTTTAAAAGCTTCAATTTCTGGATTATACCTTCACAAGAAGCTTGTTCATGGTGGGACAAGGTAGGGATGTTGCTTGGATTGAAAAACACACCAGCCTCTGCTTGGTCGGCGTTGTCACATTGCTGTGAATTATACAAAGAATTATAGAATTTACTTAGTTCTTCTAAAATATCGAACTGATTAGTTATAACTGAACCATTTTGTAGCTTCAGCTTTGAGACTAGTTTTCTAGAGTGGTTTCTTTTTTCAAGGTTTAAGAAATATTTATTATTGCGTTCTCCTTGTTCGTGCCATCTTGCGCGGCTCCTAAGGATGGTGCCGCGAGTTTTAAATGCCATTATTTTTTCTAGACGAGCTCGAGTAGAATTAAGTTCACATATAATTTGTCCGTTATTTTTATTTTTTTTAGCTTTTATAAATAATTCATTGATCTTTTTTCGTAAGGAAGATTCTTCGTCTTGTCTTTTCCTTGCTTTAGTCTTAGAAAATTTGACAGTAAATCCTCTAATTTCTATTTTGACCACATCCCATTTTAAGCCTAAGCCATCAACATCTCGGTATTTCTTTATAAAGTGTATTAAGTTATCGCGCAAGTCAGAAATGTATTGCTTATCTTCAAGAAGCGAGGAGTTAAATTTCCAGAAGCCGGGTCCCTTTTGTTGTTTTAAATCTTCACTCAAGAGATGTAATTGTATCGCAGAGTGGTCAGTGTCTGGTGCGAACAGGATATCACTCTTAATAGCAGTACTGCTAAGCTGTTTTGAAACTAGGAAGTAATCTAGGCGACACTGCACTTTAAATGACTTGTTTCTCCATGTAAATTGTCTAGCATTTGGATTTAAGAAGCGCCAAACATCACACAAGCTGTAAAGGTGACATAAATTATCGATTTCGCTTATAACCGGTAACTTTTTTGAAGTGGGATTTCCTTCCTCCTTGTCGCTTGGTGAAAGAGCCCAATTGAAATCGCCGCCGATAATCATCATTTCTTGCGCAAACTTGTCGAGTAATTTTTGTAATTCTTTAAAAAATAGTACTTGCTGATTTATGTCGTTTGGATCGTAAACATTGGCTAAAACAATTTGACAGTCGTCAAGAGTTATCTTTGCACTGAGAAACCTTCCGTTTTGTCGCGGACTTCTTCGTCAATTTGGTAATCTAGTTTGGGATTTAGCAAGATCATAACTCCTTTGCTGTGGGATGATCCGTGATTATAAAGAACTTTCCCGCCCCATTCAGTTTCCCAGATTTTGGCAGTTTCCTTTGAGCTATACGTTTCTTGAAGAAAAATGACATCCTTGTTTTGTTTGTGAAGCCATCTGAAGATGGAACGTCTTTTGATCGATTTATTAAGCCCTCTTACATTAAGGGAGAGACATTTGAGGTTTAGTGTGAAAATTCCGCAGAAATAGAAAAGATAGCATTATTGGAGTCCCAGATGACGAAAAGGCGCCTTTGGCGACCTTCCTCTTTGGAGTTTGTAGGCAGATAGGTGTTAATTTTGGTGAAAAGTTATGGCCTCTAAAAGGTGCTAGGAAAACTTTAGCACTTTTAGATTTTGATAGAACAAACTGACAAAATTTACATATGGTGGACGGATGGAAAAGACTGCATAAAAGCGAAGACCTAAAAACAAACATATTGGAACGACTTGTAGTACAAATAACAAATATTACAAAAAACATAGGAAGGAAAATAAAAATAAAAATAAAATAGGCTCTAATGGCCTGGACGCAAAGTCGGACATCGTGTGCGTGTAGGTCATCTTAACTGCAATGTAAACAAAAATCTAGGGGAGTTCCGCACAAAATAAAGAAGATTTTGAATAGTGACTAGTTAAATAATTGTTTTAGATTGTTCGGATCATGGAAGTCATCAGGCTGTACTTACCTAACTGTTGTGTGTTCTGAAATATCATTTAGGGCGAGAGTGTCTTCGTCTTCTTCTTCTTGATCTCCTCGATCAGAGGGAAGCCATCGGGCTGGAATATTATAGTGGAAATAGGCTTTCCCATTAATAATGAGCTTGTCGCTGCTTACGTGAGCTTTGTTTCTTGGATCTCTTCTGGCCTTCTTCATAGCAGGAACCAAGACATTTTTCCTTAAATCTTGAACGCGTTTTATGCGCTTTATGTTGTTTCTGCCATTTATACATTGCTTCCCTCAAGACAACGTGAACAAAGAGGGCTTTTCATTTTTTTGGCTTTAACGTCTCCCACAGCAAGTGACAGGAAGCGGAGAGAAGGAATCTCACTGGTTGCGCTTAATTGGCTTCAAAGACGATATGAAATTTACACTTAGAAATCACTCGGCCGTGAAAGGTCAAACTCCCTGGCTTTGTCTGTAGTCTCTAATTTTCGGCGCTCCCCCCGCGTCGCGTCTCCTCGCAACTTCGCGCGCGCGCGCGCGCGTCTTTCGCCCGCCGCACAATCCATCGCCGAAAATAGAGACTACCTCGCAGTCTATAAACCGCCGTGATCTCCGCTCCATGAACCAAATACCATCGCAGAAGGGGGGCATACACCAGCATCTTTTCTGCAGACAACGCGCCCACCAACTTTTTGCCGTCTCCGCGGGTTCGGCCTGTGTGCTGCAGGTAATCCAACATGTGTTGGGACACGGCTTCAGCAGGCACCTGCTTGTTGATGAAGAAGGGGCCCATTTCCTCAAACTTTGGCCACAGGGGTTGTGGAATCTCGATGTCAACCTCAGCAAACCCAAACCAGGTGCTATCTTTGACCTTTTGTGTGAAAACTGGCTCAAGTTTGGCCTCCCACCCGGCTGGGGTGTGCACAACCTTTTCTTTTCCACAAGGCATTTCTTTCAGCATGGTTGACAAATAAAGGGCGTTCGCGTCGTAGCAGAGAATTTTTCGACATGGTTTCGGGTTGGGAATTTGATGTGATCGGATTTTCGTGGCGCCAACTTCATGATGTCGTGTGAAAACGAGGCTTGGCCCACCGACGACTGCCCTTTTCAACATCGCGTATGCTTCGCTTCCAGGGCTCCAGAGTTCCGCGCCCCACTCAACCGCTCCTCGCAGGAGATAGTGGAGACTCACGCCGGGGATGCTGACGGCGTCTTTCAGGATGTCGATGCCTTTCTCGGTGTAAAAGGCCCTCATTGTTTTCAACGCTTCCAACTCCGGAGCCACATCAAGATTTTTGTAATGCCGCAGCCAGTCGGCAAAGGTTCGCATGCCTTTGTCTCGAAACACCGCTTGCACTCTTTCCATTCTGACTGAGTGAGCACGAATTTTTCCTGCAAGCGAGAGTACCATGCGGGATAATCTGGGGGCCCGGGGAAGTCGAGCTTTTCGGGGGACTCGTATGGGAACCAGGATTTCTTGGCTGTGCAACTGTAAGCTTTGACCCAGGAATCGTAGCCGATCCCCTGCCCCAAATAGTTCATGATGTCCAAGAAGCGAAACTCTTTTGTCCACTGAAACATGATCTTGCTGGCTTGCTTCGCTCCTGTGTCAGCAAACTTCCCCACAAAATATTCTCTGATAAGATTCAAATCGTATCGGCCAGAGTTGAACCCGAGAACGGGCACTTGGTTGCACCATTCATCAATCTTGACGCGGTGTGATTTGGGAATCAGACTGAAGTCTCGGAAGGAATAAACTCCGCTCTCGCCTTTTCCCGAATGTTTTTCCCACACCGCTCCCACTCCTCCACAAACTTGCGGATCAACCCTTTGGGCTCTCTTTCACAGATGTGTGTGGGCTCGTGTTCGAGTGTGTCTCCGATTGAAACGTTAACTGAAATCGGCATGCGTGCGTTTTCCAACGTGAGGAAAGTGGTTGGTTCTTTCCGCTGATTGTTGTCGCCCTACGCCTCGAAATCGAAGAAGACCGCGTGTGGAAAGGTTTTTGTGAAGGTTTGTGGTTTTTCCCCACCATGCCCAACTTCACACGCCCACCCTTCCACAACTCGGAACCCAGCAGCGCGAAGTGCTTTGGTTCGAGCAATGGTGGTTTTGAAAAGGTCTTCGAGGGTCTTCTTGGTTTTGTGGTCAACAATTGTCTTGCGGTCAGGAAAACATTTCGGGAAGCCATGAAAACGGCAGCCGTGATATTGAAACATGGTTTTGTTTGCGGGGTGAAACCCATCCACGGGGGCTCCAGCAACCCACCGCTCTCCGCCATGCCCACACCCCACGTGGTATGTATGAATGTTTCGTCGTTTGGCTTCTCTTTCAAGCCAGTTGGTGGCCCCAACGTAAATGTTTTTGTCGGGGAAGAAAGCTTTCTCGAACGCCGCTTGCGGCGCTTCAACTTTTGCGGCGGGGCAAACAACCCGTGTTTCAACTCTTGCGCAGTTTTGGATGTGGCGTTGAAGGTTGGAAGATTTTGTGAACCTTGTACGGCAATGAACACATGCGTACACTTTTCCAAGCTTTTCGATGTCCTTGATGAGAAAAGCGTGCCCATCGAAAACACCAATTGTCATGATGTTTTTCAGGGTTGCTGGCGCGTTTCGTCTGAGCTGCCACACCACCCCTCCTCCTTGAATCTGCTCCGGCTCATAAACGCAGACGCCAAGCCTCTCGGAACAGGGTTTTCCTTGGTTAAGGTGTTGCTCAACCTTGTCCAAATCACAAAGTGAAGTCAGGGGAGTTTTGCGCAAGCGTGCGGGCCGCAGCGGTACAACGCTCTGGGTTGGCGCCGTGATGAACCGCAATGCAACGCCAAAGACACAGGTTGTCCTGAAAGGTGTCCAGCGCAACCATTGCTCGCAAGTGAGCAAGGTTTCTCAACCAGACTGGAAAGGGGCCTGTTCCCACCAACGGTTGGCGGGCCAGCACAGTCTTCACATCTTGATTGAAAAACTCCTGAAACACCCATTTTGTATTATGAAAGGTGTTCGTCATCGTGGTGTTCGTAATCATGGTTTCAAATGATAGCTGAGATAATCTTTTGTCTCACGATTGAGTCACAAAGATGTGGATCACGTTTCGACCGCTATACTGCTGGTCTTCATCAGGCGATGGTGTCGACTGGCTGCGTGTGAGTATAACAAGCACCGTGGCTGGTGGTGATTGGTGCGTTTCGATCCTCACTTAGGTTGTTGTTGATTGGAGGATTTCGATCCTTGTCGTTCAGACTAGAAATTGTTCCCTCAGCGGTCCGCTTTGGTACTGATCAGCTATTGTGTTGTTTGATCGTGGGTATCCACGCTTCAGGCATTTCAATTCCACTGTCCCTGTTGATGTTGTTAGGGTGAAGTCTTATGTGAATAGCCTCTTTATCCCAACGGGTGTACTAATGTGGGTTTCGGTCAACAAATTTAACCTCGTCCCAGAGCGGATAATGTCCGGTCGCGTTGCTATGTTCTTAAATGGCGGAGGATTGGGTTCTAGCAAGCCGTATGTCTCTATCGTGTTCCTTAATCCGTTCATGTATAGATCTTCCCGTCTCTCCAATATAAACCTTACCACATTCGCAGGGAATCTTGTAGACTACTCCGTCTTGTTTTACTGGATCGACAATGTCCTTAGGTCGCACTAGGTGTGATCTAAGAGTTGTGTCAGATCTGAAAACAGTCCGTATGCCTTGTTGTTGTAGGCAACGGCGAAGAGCCTCCGATGTGCCTTTGACGTATGGCAGAACCACAGTAGATTTAATTTCGGGTTCAGGTTCTTTAGTGGTTTATCGTCCCTTGGGTTTCGTAAGATTTTTTACAAACGAAAACGGAAAACCGTTGGAAACAAGGACCGATGAGAGGTGTTTCTTTTCATGAGAGATAACTGATGGTTTTGTTATGAGGTGTTTTGATCGATCGTACAGGCACTTGACAATACCGCATTTTACAGATTGCGGGTGGTGTGAATCATACGCTGGGTACTGGTCAGTGTGTGTAGGCTTTCTGTAAACACTGGTAGAGAGGTATCCGTTCGAATCCTTGATGATCAACGTATCAAGAAAGGGTATCGAGTTGTCATTCTCTGTTTCCATTGTGAAACGGATCGTCGGCTGTTGACTATCGAGGTGTTGTAAGAACGAGTCAACTTTGTCACGATTTAAGATGGTAAAGGTGTCATCCATATAGCGTTTCTAGATCTTAGGTGTACAGGGCGTCGATGTCAAAGCTTGCTCCTCAAAACCCTCCATGTAGAGATTATCTATCACTGAGGATACCGGTCTACCCATGGCTGCTCCTTCTTGCTGTTTGTAAATGAGTCCATCATACTGGAAGTATGTGGATCTAAGAACGAAACTCAAGAAGTCTGCAATCTGTGTAGGTGTTAGAGTCATGCGGTTGGCAAGGCACGGGTCAGCTTCTAGTTTTCGCAGTGCAGTCTGTACTGCTCTTTCGATTGGAACGTTCGTGAACAGAGACACTACGTCGAAAGACACCATGATCTTGTTTTCTAGTATCCTTTCACCGTTCGCAATGGACACAAAATTAGCTGAGTTGTCAACTGTGTACTCTGAGTTCCCTGTTAGCGGAGATAATACATCGGCTAAGAAGGAAGACAGATCATAAGCAAAGGTGTTCACACAACAGACTATAGGTCTCAGTGTTGTGTTGGCTTTGTGTATCTTGGGAAGATCATAAATTCTAGGTGGTTGCTTATGCTTGGGCCTGGTCTTGTTATACACAGAATCTGTCAGGTGTCCACCTCGCTTCAGGCTCAGGAGTTTTTCAGTCAACTTTCGGCTTAAGCGCTCCGTTGGGTCCTTCTTAAGAAGACGATATGGACCAGTCTCAATCAGTGCTTTCATCTTATCATGATAGGTATTCTTATCTAGCACTACACTGGCACGACCTTTATCTTCTTATACTCACACGCAGCCAGTCGACACCAGCGCCTGATGAAGACCAGCAGTATAGCGGTTGAAACGTCTCGATCCACATCTTTGTGACTCAATCGTGAAACAAAAGATTAACTCAGCTATCACCCATTTTGCGTTTGGCCTGTCAATTTCCAGTTTTCAGCTTCTGCCAGGGAATTGAACCACGGCGAACCTCAATGTTTCGCAGAACAGAGCAGTAACTGTTGAAGGTTGTGTTGACGTTCTCTCTTATTTTTTCCATGAATTTGTTTGTGTTGTCTTGGTTCAAACCCTCAATCATCCGCCAAAGAATGAAACGGCGCCCTCGCCTTCCTTGTTCCACCCCCCTCTCTCCCTGGTCCCCAAAAAGGTTTTGAATGTCTTTCCGATTGTTGAAAACGGTGTCCCTTCTGAAAACGTGGTAAGGGTCGAACAGTCTTCCAAGCTCTTGGCCTCTTTGTCTTGCTTTCAACCTCTTCTTTTTCGTGGAGGGGGTGGGGGGGGGGGGTTGGTTTTAAGGGTTGTGGGCGCAACGGTTTCGGCAGCTTTCCCCTTGTTGCTTCAGGAAGAGGCTCGTCCAACGCGTTTTGAATAGCCGAACGAAGGGGGCCTGATGGGGGCGTGTTGCTTGCAAGCAGCTCTGGAAACTGCTGCTCTTCCAGCGAGTTCAGTTCCGCGAATATTTGCTGAATAAACTCCTCCAGAGCTTGTTGGTCAATCTGGGATGCCTTGGGTGAATCCATCAGTGCTGGGTCATGAGATACCCACACACCCTCTCTCTCTAATAGGGGTGGTCCCCGCTGGAGGTATATACGAAACAAAAACTATTTTGCTTGGTTTCAGGGATTGTGGAAAGGTGCCCTCCCCAAGTAGTGTAGAAAGAGTTACAATAAACCACACTTCTATCTGGGCTCGTTATTTCCCCCAAACAAACCTCTCACCACCAGTTCACACCATCAAGAATGGGTCTTTCATTGATGATATTATTTTTGAATTTTATAAAAATTATTCCAAGGAGGTTTTCATTCTAATATAATTATTTTATTTTGTGAATTAAAGATTTGCGCAACAATATAAATGTATATTATGGAACAGATTTTTACACTTCCACCAGAGTTGCGTGTAAAAATTTATGGATATTCACCAAAAACCAGTTAAAAGAATTTGAAGAAAGAAAAAAATGGGTGGGGAGCGGTTTGGGAAGAGCTGTTTGTTCCTTTACGTAATCTCATATTTCCAAGTTATTTTTCTGATCGAGGTTAACCCTCGCACGCGCAATTGAACAAATGTTTTTTTTTTATTAACAATGATTGGTTCGTTGGTAATCCTTTTTCATTTTTTGCAAGAAGAATTTGTGCATCCGATTGTTTGTGAGGTGAAAAAAGAAATGGCCTGTGTGGTTGATGAAATTTTTTTGTGAAGGTGCACCGTTTTAAAGAAAAAATGTTGTGTTATGCTGATGGTAAAAGAAAAGACCAACGTTCGTTTTCAAGAAGCGGTTGAAAAATTGTTTGAAACATGTGACCAGTTAGTTGTCATGTTTCATCTTGACTCCCCACTTATTTTGGATCTGAAGTTGAATATTGTTCACCAACACTTTTTAATTTTGTAAGGGAAACCAAACTTTTTTTGGAAAAATTTAAATTTAACTTTTGTTGGGAACCTAAAAAAGTTTCTTTCAAAATATTCAACGGAAAACTTGATATTTTGGAAGACGCGATAGGTGAATTGATCAAAATTTTTTCTTCAATGGATTTCTCATTCAATATGTTGTATTGAAGGAAAAAAAATCAGACAGGTTGGGATTGGAAATTTTCTATTGGATATTTGGGGAATAAGACATATGTTGAGTAGCATAAGAAAAATAGCGGAAAATTAAGGGTGTTTAACCCCAAGTCCCAACTTCTCTTTTGTGTTAATTGCATTTCGTGCCAGAGTATGTCCCCATTGTCTCTTTTTCCATGGAACAGCATCCAAAGCTTTCACCATTTTTTTGTCAGCGGCATGCTTGCATTTTTTTTTTTTCATCCTCACCATATTTTTTTGCCCGGTGCCTACAACTGCTGTAATCCACATCATGTTGCATCGCAATAGCATCCGTTGCGCCAGTCGGTTTTTGTAATACTTCCAAGATCTCACCCGTTTCAGGGTCAAAGCTTAGCTGATGGTGCAAGGAATTGTAAGGTTCAGTGTAATTATGCCCAGGGAGGGTCCAACCACCCTTTGGCGCCGGCAGTTTCCCAATCAATGCATGGACATCAACACCAGACCCATAGTAATTACACAAGGTTTTCTTAAAAACATCCGCGAAACCGTGGTGTTGGGTGATGGCTTTACCGAAAGCTTTCAAAAACTTAGCATCAGTTGCGAACTTGGGAACCAACACACCCTGCGAAACAAACCGGGGATCAAACACGAAAATTTGGTTTATCAAAATTGACCACCGTACAGGGATTCGATTAGCTGACGTTTCGAGCGTTAGCCCTTCGTCGGAGCGAATCGAGGAATTGTGGGTTGTGTATGGTTTATATACAGAAAATGGAGCTACGCTATTGGTGGTAACATGGTAACGTGAAAAACAGGAATAAAGTAATTGAATGAAAAGCGCTCGTTGATACCGTGGGGATTTAGAGTGCCAATTTGAAAGATCAGTTTTAGCTCGAGATTTTTACGGCTTTCCGTGGTACCTTGATGTAGGGAAAGGTCGGAGATCGGCATGTGTTGTTTGGAATGGTTAGGGAGATTAAAATGCCGAGCGACAGGTTTGGATGCGTCTTTGTTATCTTTCTCAACATCATGAAGATGTTCTCGGAATCGGTCACCTAGTCGTCTTCCTGTTTCGCCGATGTACAACGTTTTGCATAATGTGCAGGTTATGCAATAGATAACATTTGCGGAGGTACACGTGAAACAATCAGTGATCTTAACAGATCGCTTAGGGCCCGATATTCTGTCAGTGTTTTGAATGAAAGGACAAGTTTTGCATCGCGAGCGCGCGCATTTAAAAGTGCCAGGTTGTTCAGTTGTTTTGAATGCGCTTTTAACTAGAAAGTTACCTACATTTTTGTCGCGTTTGAATGAAATCAGCGGTGGTTCCGAAAAGATTCTAGCAGTTTCTGGATCATTTGGCAGTATCTTAAAGTTATTAAGAATGATGGCTAGCTGACGTCAGCTAATCGAATCCCTGTAGGGTGGTCAATTTACATTATCAACTCCGTTGATAAACCAAATTTTCGTGTTTCACTCCCCTACCGACGCAGCACCACAGTTTCTTTAGAAACTAATCCCCTTTATTCATTCGGGGATCAAACAGGCTCCCAATACCTTTCCCATATCCCCTCCATTTTATCCAGGAACCGTAGCTGCGGGAGCCACCCTGCCGCTTGTAGTCTGCATATTGGCGTTTATATTCGGCGACCATTGCCCTCCTCTCTTTTGCAGAAACTTCGGGGCCCTTGAAAAGTTTGGGGTCAGAGATGACACTCCACAGTTTTTTGAAACCCACGAAAGGGAAGGGAACAGGTATTTCCGCTCCAGTGGGATTGTCGAGATCAGGTCTGTCTGTTTTGTAACGGATGTTGGGGCGCATCTTCGTGGAAAGCTGGTCCAACAGCTCACTTTGCAACACAGGAGTGGCCCTACGCACCCCATAGTTGATGGTCTTTTTCTGGAGCTGTGGATTGCGCATCTCTTCAGAAGCATAATAGCGGCCCGCCTCCACCCCTTTTTTTGCGAGATATGGAATCCCATGTTGCAAAATGAAGTCGAGTGCAGTGCCCGCAAGATCAGTCAAAACACCATTTCTCGTTTTGAGATGGGTTTCCACCTTGAGCTGGGGTTTGCCCTCTGTACGAAAGGGCTCCGTCAGTTTCCCGACTCCCTTTTTGGAAGAAAGCGGGTTTTTGTTATCCCACAAACCGCACACTTGGCCTTCCCCATTTTTCGCCCATTTTTAGTTGTGACAACCCTTTCAGACCCAGGCACGTTCGGGGTTTTACGTTTGTCTCGCACACAATACCAATTCACCATGAGTCAAGGTATATTCACGAAATAAGTTTTTACAACCTGCTCATTGTGATGAACATTGTTAGAAAACATTTTCAGAATGTCTTTGTAACTTGTGCCTTTGTTGCGTTCGTTGAGAAAAAGCAGGCACCAATACCCACACCGCACACTTCCGATCCACTGGATTTGGTTGTCATTCCGACGAAAGGTTTTGTGGCCTGCCTTTCGCATTTCCTTTTCCCACTCATCTGGGGGAGGCAGACCAAAAGAATCGAAATATTCAACCTCCTCCTGCCTTAAAGCAGGAGTCCGCCAGCAGCAAACCCAGTGTGTGCCCAAACGTCCGAGATAATGCAGGGGGAATGGTGCAGGGGTTTGGTTTCATTGCGCGAGAAGACACCCTTGAGTGGGATGCCAAAATATTCACACCAATTCAGCGGGTCAATGCCCATACCACGGGCGTTCCCAATCTTCCCACCTTCCGAAGAAAGGAGGAGGGCGCATTTGCATGCCACTCCCCGAAGGGGGCGAAGGAAGACGAGGGGGTACAGACCTTCTTGCCCGCACCTGGCCCACCTGCATCCCCTTTCCCAACATCTTCTTTACGAGGCTTATTGCCAAAGGAATGCCGATGGAAGACAACATTCCAAGAAAGCCCCCATGTTGAGTCGCGCTGCCACCACTTACCATACCCTGACCAACAAGATACTTTTCAAGAGCCAATTTCTGTGAGGAGTACATCATTTGCACAAGTTTGTATAGTTCCACCTCCTGGGGGCCAATTTTACCACCGAAAACCTTTTTCAAAAGTTTCTCCACACCGAAGCTGAGACCGGCCATCCCCAAAGTTTTCCCAACAGCAGGGTCGAGAGCCCGGGCAACAGAAAAAAGGTTGCCACCGATCAGCTTTTTTGTTTGTCCAATTTGTGTTTTACTGAATGTGATATCTGCACCGCGGCCGGCGGTTTATTTGTGTTGTGGACAACGGAAGGGTGTCACCATTTCCAATTTGTTCCGGCTTGACACGTCGAGTAACAGCCACCCTTTCCTTCACCGCTTTCGCGAGACTGCGCCTTTGGTCCTCAGACAAAGCTACTTTGAACGGGTGATACACAGTTGGCATCTTATATCAAAGAAGAAATTTCCTGCAAGGAAGCTCAAACCACGACCAAGTCATTTCCAATCAAATCCAAAACGGTCTCTTCTTCACTCAAGACCACGGCATGTATTTTGCAATCTGCAGTGGCGGCTTTGTCCAGTCGATAGTGGAATACCGACTTTTTGGAATCCCCAGTCAAGCTTTCCTTCGTGGCTCGGAGATCGAAGTGAATGAGGGGATAAAGAGCTTCGTAGTTGGCCACGTTCAGGTGAGTTCCTGTGTTGTAGTCGTTTTTCCTGTAGCTGTATTCAACAAGGTCTCGACGTATCCGAGTTTGGTCCGCCCCTTCATACTTATTTTCGGGGTGAAAGGTCGCACCGTAAAGCAGGCGGCACGTGCTCAACATCGCCCCACCATCAATGTTGAAGGTATGGGACATGTAAGGATTTATCGTTTTTGCGTCCACAGCGGATTTCTGGAAGAACACGAATACATGTTCTGCTTTTTTAACTCCCGCGGTTATTAACCACTCTCCCATAGCTTCCGACCTGGCGGAGCTTGTGCGCAAAGATTCTTTCAAATATTTCCACTTGGTGGGTTTGAGGAAGTTTTCTTTCACCACCTTTTATCCTTCAGGCGAGAAAGACATTTTAGGGGCCCACAACTCGAAGAGTTTCACCACAACCCGATGGTCGCCCAGGCGGCACCCCCAAAGATCATATTTTCATCGCTTTCCAGATCAATTTTAAATTCGCGTTGCATCGGGGGGAGGAGCCTGTCCTCCAACTCCTCGAAGAAAGAAAACCGATTGAGAGGTATCACCGCTTTGACCGTTTTGATTGGGTCTCCCTGTGAAAGGAGGGCCCTCGAGCGTATACCTAGATTGGTGGCAGCGGCCTCAGTTACGGTTGTGTTGTCGTTGTCAAGATACCAGAACTCATCCTTCGCCACAGTTTTGGAATAATCCTCAGAGTATTGCAACAAATCTTTTATGAAGATTATTTTGTTCACATTGTTACTCTTATACAGTTCTCTTGAGTTTGTACTCACAGTCAGGCTTTCTATGAGAGAGAAGGCGCCGTTGACTGGTGCCGATTGCACATCTGCGGCCACAAAAGTTTCATCGGCCTTCGTTTGCAACTGGTATTCCACACGGAAATAGGCGTTGTAAAAGTCGTATATAACATCTCGATCGGCCACAAAAACCTTGAGCCCACTTTTGATTTGCGATTGCCCGTTCGCGGGTTGGGTCAATGCAGTGTCCAGGCGAAACCGCTGGTAGCTGACCTTTTCAAGCATGCGCGGCGCACGAAACATTGTCGTACACAAAATCAAAAAACTTTTAAACCCGCGAATTTCAAACTTGGTTGGCCAATATTTGGCTGAGTTGAAACAACACATCCCTTCTGTTCTGCTGAGGAGGGGTCTTCTGCTTTGTTGTGCGTCTTGGCAGTAGTTGGCGGATTTTTTTTGCCACCCCGCTCAACAACTGCTTGGCTTGCCTTTTCAGCAACCTTTTCAACTGCCTTCGAGGCTGTCTTCTTTGCGAGGGGGCGGCAGCCTTTACGAGCCGCTTTCCGATTGCCATGAGGGTATCCCGAACAACCCCCGTGCCTTTGTGTTTGTAGCGGAAGCGCTCAGCACGCCCGTCATAAAATCTTTTCCACTCTCCCGGTCGGTTCATATACTTCATTCAGAAATTTCCTTGATCATAAGAGCCAAAGCAACATCGGCGTGGTTGAGGTTGAGAATATTGTTTCTCCCATCAGTCACATATATTCTTATTTTTTCGATGTTAGTTTTGTTCACCGGGTGAAATTTTGGGCGGAGAGGCTCTTTTGTGAAAGGGTAGCTTACCTCGAGGTTGGCCGTGGAAAAGGTGAACAAAACATCGCTCGCCAAATTGTCAGGCTCTCGTTCGATAAGGCTACAATGCAGGAACACCCAGTCGACACTCCTTATGATGTCTGGAATGGTGTCCCCCGTGAAGGTTGTGGCTCCAGACAGGGCTTTCTTGTTGAAACCCAACAATTTGTTGAAATTTCCCGTTGTGAAATCCAGCTCGTAGCCCCTTTCCACCCCAATCACAACACGGGTGATGGCGTAATCGAAGTACAGGCTGAAGATGTGTTTCTTTTTCGCGGCGGTGGGGTCGACGAAGCTGCTTTGTGTTTGCAAAAAGCGGTTGAGATCTGTGTAATCACACATCCCATCAGGAACGGTCAGGGTTTTCCAAGCTTCTCCTGTTTTCCGCCACTTGAAGGTGTTGTCGTACTCTGCCACGATGTTGTTACAGGAATAGCTCATGGTGATAAGCTCGTCGAGCGCCGCAACATATCTTTTTCCTTCACCAAGTCTGAGAGGGGGGTCAAATCGTATTGTGAAGTCGTGTGACTGTTGGTTGGCCCCCCATCACGTTGCAACTTGGCAAGGCTCGAGTCGAGTACTAGGTGACGCATTTCACTGCTTTATGTAATTGGCGAAAATATTTTGAGCTTGCAATTCATTGATGACACCAAGTCAAAGCAGCTTTTCGATCAACGACGAAAGTTGTTGGCGAAGCTTTCTCGAAGAATTGCCACCCCGTATCGAACCAAGGCCAATGTACAAGTCGTTGATTGCGTCGATGTCGTTCTTCCCAAGTCCGCTGCCCTTTGTCTCCACCTCCCACTCATCATCATCATCATCATCATCCTCAGTTTCAATCGCAGGCCGGCGCGACAAAACCGTCCGATCCCAATCTGCGGTGGGTCGGGGTCTTGTTTCTTTCGGTGTGGTTCGTCTCAAACCCTTTTTTCCCGCTTGCAGCTGTTGAGGGGAAACACCCTCCCTCTTCTTGGATTCTTCGACGATCAGCCGCGGAAAACCCGTGGAATGGGGATCTTTTACTTTCTACTCTGTAGTTGGGGTCGTTCTCGTGCTGTGTGAGAAGCCGGTTGTCCGTTTGCAATTGGACATACTCGCTGATTCCTTCGAGCAGGCTGGGCACCTCTGGTTCACCCCACGCTTGGCGTGGTGGTGGAGGGAGAGGAGCTTCATCATCACCATCAACATCATCAACGAGTGATGGTGGTGGTGGTGTTGGTGGTGGTGTTGGTGATGGTGTTTCAAC
Organism: Pachyseris speciosa; assembly: GCA_016490735.1. Lineage (NCBI taxonomy): Eukaryota > Metazoa > Cnidaria > Anthozoa > Scleractinia > Pachyseridae > Pachyseris > Pachyseris speciosa. The sequence continues at coordinate 439,660 of JAEMWC010000134.1, read as the reverse complement.
CTCTGGCCTGAAACCATCCCAATCAAACGGGTTAATTCGATCGAACTCATCCATTGCGTAATCAGGACCTCCACCTCTTCCACAGGAGAATCTCGGTCCAATCTTTTGGTGACCGGTTTCAAAAGCTTTTCAGCCTCGATCAGGCCAACTTGATTCGCTACCTTTTTTCTTTTGAACTTCTGGCGGGTCTCCTGCTCTTGTTTTTCAACTTCCGCCTCAGCCTCGGCCCTTTGGCGCCACTTTTTCAAAGACATTGGTATACACAGGGACGAAAAAATGCGAATCCCAAATTACAAACCGCCCCACTTCCAAAAAAAACCGCTTCATACGCGTACACCCAGCAATGCCGGATGATATTTTTCGCCTGTTAATCTGCGGGCCAAGCGGTTCAGGCAAAACTAATACACTTGTGAAGATGCTTTATGATTTGTTGTTTTTTGACAAGCTTTACCTTTTCTCAAAGAATCTTCATCAAGAAAAATATCAAGATTTATTGAGTACGTTTCATGGCCAGAATTAAATTTCACGCACGCGCAGTAGCTGTTGACACTTGGAAAAAAATTACGAACACAAACAACAGAATTTTACAGAGATATGTGAGAAGGCACAACTTCTACAATAAATAGCACGAGCTGCAACAAAGATAAACAATTTGTTCGATCTCATTTTGAAAGTGTAACGTGTTTAGATATTAGTTTCGGCAAAATTGAATTCGCAGATTTAAGAGGCTGTCCGCGTTAGAACGGGTAAGGCAAAATTCGGACCGTCACCGATTCCTCTGAGCTTTTCACTGAAAGTTGACCATTATATCCCATTAACAAATATCACATTTATTTGGATGGATCGTATTTTTAATTTTTTTTTCTAAGGCAATTTTCAAAGTCACCTCAAAACCACTCGATTCGCCATTGCACACTCGACAATTTAGCCATAAATGACGGTAGCTGCCAAAACGTAATTACTTATCCAAACAAGCTGAGAATTTTTTACATCAAAGCTCCATCTTTTTTCGATAATTTAAAGACATCTCATGAAGTTATGATTTTTTTAAAATACCTCCCGACAATCTCCGGAATGTGCAAAGCTTGACATGCATGTGGTTTAAATCTATTTTCTCGAATGTGGGACCTGATCTAGAATCGTGTCTATTATAAAGTACAAGTACTAACACCAATGTAGAAAACTGTGCAATAAAATTTGTGGGCACTCTACTCTGTGCGCCATACAGAGCTCAACGATTTTCACAAATATTCGTTATTTTGAGTAAAACAAGAGACAGCAGCGGAGCAACCAATGAACCAATTTCTGAATCCTAAACGCTAAGAGATGCGATAAATACGGCTTAACGTCGAATTCTGGACGAAACATAGTTACTTTTACCCGTTTAAGCCGTTTTAGCTTTTTTTCTCGCTATTTTCAATGATATAATACAGCAGTAAATATTCCCCTTTCCATGGATTTGCAAATTACGGTACTGGCTCCAACTGTCACGCAACATTTGAATCCCACCAACCGTTTTCCTCAAAGATGTTTCCTAAGGCAAACGATTGTTTCTTACCTGAGAGTTTTCTCTTAGCCTCTATGCAGAAATTTTCCCTTTTGTTGGTGGCTGTAGTGGAGGTTTTTTGTATTCCCACGCTTGTTTGTTTTTCGGGAATGACTTGTTCGTTTCGCGCTAATTCCATTTTAAAAACCAATTCAAACCAGACACGTTGCCTATATTGCCAAACCCCGAGAACTAAATCGCGCAAACATTGTGAGCTTAGCTTTTGAGTTACATCAATTTACAATTTTTTTCCGTAACTTTCCTTCTGAAGTGCCACTGATTCTTGCAGTCAGCTTTGCTGATGTGATGAATATGGACACTCCTGGCCTATACTCACCCATCACCGTAAACACAAAGCAAGTTCGACAATATACTGACTAATGTCGGAAGTCTCTTAAATATTAAGGAAGTAACGAAACCAAAAGAAATTACGCACTTAATTAATAACGGCTTCATCCATCGGATAAGGTATAATTTGTATGTTAGACCTACAGGTCCGGTAATCACATTGTCTATTGAAAAGATGCGTTTGTTTAACATTCAGCGTCATAAGTTAAGGGTGAAATTATTAAAAACGAGATAATAGATGTTAACACAAATGCGCTTTTCACATTCTACAACAATCGGTAAAGATATCGAAGATATCGGTAAAAGATATCGGTAAAAGATATCGGTAAAAAAAAGATATCGGTAAAAGATATCGAAGGGAGTAGCAAGCCCTTCTTTGACACATTCTTTTCTGCATTAATTCAATAAGTTTAAAATGACAGTAGTAGGAGGTGAGCAAAGTTAACCCCTTTTTGGACTTCCCTCGACTTCCCTTAACTTCCCCTGCCTTCCTGCATAATAATAAGTGTCATCCTGCATATTAATTAAGCGTCTAGGTAAAAATGCCTTCCTCCATACTAATGAGCGTCGCTCTAGTTCAATAGCAACAATAGACCTGCCCAAACTTGCCCGATCTCTTTTAACCCTGATTGGTTCATGTAGAATGTGGTTGTTTACCATTTACCAAAAAAATCCGGAAATTTCGGTTGGGATGTAAATGGAAAGCCTATTTTGGTCTTCCCAAATGGAAACTTTCCGGGGAAAACGGAATTTCTTGAAAGGTAGTCCAAAATTCCCAAACGGAATTTCCAAATGGAAATGTGCGTTCCATTTGCTCATTTCTACCAGTTCCAGGGCTTTCGGCTTGGATCGCTCTGTAAACCTGACCGTTGGAAATGTCTGTGTAAATGGAACACGCGCGTTCCGTGGAAATTTTCATTTGGGCATGTGATGCGTACCATTTACTGCAACCGTCGACCAACCGGTTTTCCCGTTTAAATGGTAAACAACCTGTATTACGTGTTCAAAATAAAAGCGGGTAGATTTCGAAAGCGCTATCGTTCAAGCAATCGCTTCGCTAGGAAAAAAGTTTAACTGTCACCAATATGTTTTCAGCCATTGCTCCAAACATGCAAGTCGAATCAAGCGCTAACGTTGTAACTTAGTTGAAAGCATTAAAATACAGGAACGTATTTGTTGTGTGGCAACAAAACTGATCCATCTATTCGAAAAACCGCTTGGCTCTGACTGTTCTTTTATTAAGCGGTAGTTCCGTTCACACAACCAAAACACAAACATGACAGAAATTTTAACCGAAAACTGCGTTCTCTTCTATCTCAAAACTGAAAACCCCGATACTATCTGACCTCTCAGCTTTGGCGATGAGAGATGTGAGAGAGAAAATAAATTCTTAGCTAATTTTTTTCGTTTTCTGCTCCGTTAGTCACGCACGCGTTATGCAAAACGGATCTCAGCTCCTCTCTCAACCCTATATTTGCATACAAACTCTAAAGTAAAAAAGCCCATGGGAGAGAACCTTCTACCATTCAACAACGACAATAGACGGCTTAAGTTGTTTGGAACGATCAATATAAACACTCGACTAATATGAATTACACGTTTCTTGAGTGACAAACATAAACTTTATTGTCTTTTATTAGCGAATACAAAAATGATTCAAATACACAGATATTTGAAACGAATGAAAATGCATTTATTGACAACGAAAGCTCCAATAACTACGAAATGTTTAGCACAAAGTATCAGGAAATTAGAATGCAATCAATCGTCTTCTTGATATTTGGAATACTTGTAAGGTGACTTCCTGTGTAAACGTCGAGATCGTCTTGAAAGTTTCTTCGGTTCATCGTCCATGTAATTTACAAATTTTAATTGTGGGCGTTTACACTTTCTTGCTGGCGACAGCGTTTCGACTGTGGGAGGGGGTGTCAAGATCGACGGAGGGAGGGAGGGAGGTGCGGGCGTGGAGGTTGCCGTGGTAGATAAGGAATTTGGGGCTGGCTCCTTTGCCGTTGGTTCAGGTGGTGGCGCTTGACCTGGAGTTGGTGCCACTGTTGGTAAATTGTTTACCATAGCCTCGTTAGAAATGTGTTCCCGCCCTTGAGGTTGAGGCAGAATTGTTGCTTCAGGTGTTAAGGAATTGAACTGGTCTTTATATGTTAAAAACTTGTTTTGGAGCTGCATGTACTGCCTCACTCTTTCGTCGTCTCCAAGGTTTGTACGATACAGAAGGTTATCCATATTATTCTGAATGCGCTGCATCTCCGGAATTACCGGGGGAACCATCTGGGTTTGCTGCTTGAGATACTGGAGCAGTTCCTGGGAAATGCTACTCTCTTCGAACCCTTTGTCGAATCTTTCTTCGCCGGGTAATACATTTGTTCGCAATCTGCAACTATCTGGAGTCGTTGGCTTGAGATCGACAAAAAGATACCCAAATGGTCTTCTCACCGCTTCTTCGTACTCTTTTAAAAACAAAGCAGTTTGTCTTGGGTACATTTGTTTGGCTAAAGTCAAAATCTGCAGTTTATCCCGAGGATTCTTGTAAAGGACCAAGTAATGACTGTTTAAGCTGATGCTTCGGTTGCCTTTGCCTTGGTGAAACAGATTTTGTACAATGTAAATAACGCTCAGGTTTCGATGATGGGATCCTTTTGTAAACAGGTTCACGATCCGATTATCACTTCCTGCTTCAATCATTTGGTCGTCGATGACAATCAAGTTATGTTGACATCCAAATAGGAATCATTGTCTAGAGAAGGCGGAATCCCCTTGACAAATTCGATTGTCGGTATCACCATCAATAACTGGGTGTAAGCGGGTTGCCACTGTGAATAACACCAGATTATTCTCTCCGGTGGCTGATCGATCACAGTTTGAGCTTGTTGCAAGAGTGATTGCACCCAGAACGTTTTTCCCGAGCCAGTCATCCCTGCAACCATGCAGGTAAATGGGTGAAGCATTTGAAACCGCCGACACTTTTCTTGAGACATCGGTATAACTGGAGCGAAACCGGAATAACTGTGTTTACTGTTCATGTGTCTTTGCATACTATCTTTTCTGGAAAAAACCTTTTGATAAACAGGACAGGACCAACTCATGTCAACTGAATCGAAGCTTAACATCAACTGACAAAATGTGTCATGTTTCACAATTATATAGGCTTCAGCACAAAAATTCTATTGTTTACCACCACCGCCACCACCACCACCACCACCACAATTCTATTGTTTACCACTACCGCCACCACCACCATCACTACCACCAACACCACCGCCGCCGCCGCCACCACCACCACCACCACCACCACCACCACCACAATTCTATTGTTTACCACCACCACCACCGCCACCACCACAATTCTATTGTTTACCACCACCGCCACCACCACAATTCTTTTGTTTTCCCTCCTCCTCCTCCTCCTCCTCCTCCTCCTCCTCCTCCTCAATTCTATTGTTTTCCCTCCTCCTCCTCAATTCTTTTGCTCTATCACTATATTGAAATCAATATAAAGCGAGACACTGGAGAAAGTATGTCATTCGAGTTTGGGAAAGTGTTGCTTACACTTCATTTTCGTCAGAGTAGAAATGAAGAAACTTTACATTCCAAATACCAAGTTGTATGAAGATTATTATCTAAACCAAGCTAAGCAAAAAGGAGGTAATTTACCGGCTTTCCACGGATCCCGATTTCAGCAGGGATATGGCTTAGGTTCCATATTTAAAGGTTTGTTTCGCTGGGCGATGCCTTATTTACAACAAGGTGCTAAGGTACTCGGCAAAAAGGCACTACAAACAGGTGCTCAAGTCGCTCAAGATGTTCTTGATGGAGATCATGTTAACACAGCGCTTGCAAAGCGAAGTAGAGAAGCTATTGGTGATCTAGTATCTCAGGCTGGGAGTGGTCATAGTTCTACAAAAAGAAAAGTGCAGTTTCGTTGTTTACCTCCAGGGAAGAAACGAAAAACGGTTGTGTTGGATCAAGACCAAGACGACTTTGAACTTTGGTCGTAAATTGAGCTGGGCTCTCTATAAAATACTGGCGCCTACTATCCTTAACTCATTCTATGACCATGTCTCGAGTAGTAAAGAACAATCGCGGTTTCCTTGAAATCTTAACTTGTTGCCCTGAACATCAGCGTCAGTTTCTCCTAGAAACAGCCACTCCACAACAGATGCACGCATTAGTGCAAATTATTTATAATGTGCTTCGTGGAAATATTCCAGTCTCTGAAGAAGATAAGCGTAAAATGATTCCATTCAAGGATGTCATTCTTAATCTTGCTGAGCCAAGTATTCCTTACAAGACAAAGAAGCAAACCCTTGCTCAAGAGGGTGGAGGCTTTATTCAAGATTTGTTGATACCAGTTGTAACTAGCTTTGGGCCCCTAATGTTATAAAAAATCGCGAACTACTCTGTAGTGTGTTCAGTTGGTTCTTGTCGTTAGCGAGTGCTGGTCAATATGAAGAGAAAGGTCGATTGGGACCAAGAGGAAGAGAGTGATTATGAGGACACTAACACAAGTGAAGAGGAAAGTGATGACGAGGAACCTCGAATTAAAGATGTTTTAGAAGGACTTTCCCAAGCCGTTTCCAGACAATAGGCCTCCGATTTATTACACAGCATGGCGGTTTCCAAGGATATCTTGTTTTGGACACCTCGTGGACAGTTACTTCGAAACCAGCGAATAATACCAGTGACCAACATCTCAGAGCTGGTTGAATATGTGTTACTCCCTTATAACGACGAGGTTGCCAAACCCCGCGCCCTCAAAACATTTATAGACGGGTTGGCAGAGTTAGGAATTAATAAACGGTATATAAAGAATAAGAAAACTTTGGCTGAGCTAATGGAAAAAGAACGAGCCTATCGAGATGAAGACGGCCAGGCTGGTGATGAAGAAATGGTTTCCGAAAGCAGTGATGTTGAAGATGGCAGAGAAACCGAAAACCCTGCAAATCTGGAACATGAAGGAAATTCAGACGTTGAATGTTCTGAAGAGAGCGCAAGTCCAGAGATTTTGCGTCAAGGAAAAGGCTCTTGCTACCATTGTAACGGAGGAAACATCTACCAAACTGCAGTAGTGAAATGCCCAAGATGCCACTGGCATGATGGTTATAAGATTTGTCCGATTTACGCATGCAAAATTCCTGTTGATCGTAAACACTCGACGGATGGATTTATTTGCTGCACTGATTGTCACGCAGTGAAACATATTGATTCAGAAACTTTTAAGAAGAGTCATTATCTTCCAAGCGAAGATGAAGACGATTGATTGCATCCTAATTTTCTGATACTTTGTGCTAAACATTTCGTAGTTGTTGGAGCTTTCGTTGTCAATAAATGTATTTTTATTCATTCAAATCACTTTCTGTATTGTTTCTGTATTCCCTGAGAAAAGGCAATAAAGTTTATGTTTGTCACTCAAGAAACGTGTAATTCATATTAGTCGCGTGTTTATATTGATCGTTCCAAACAACTTAAGCCGTCTATTGTCGTTGTTGAATGGTAGAAGGATGTCCCTTGGGCCTTTTTACTTCAGAGTTTGTATGCAAATATAGGGTAGTTTGGATCACTAGTTTTGAATAATTAGTGACTAACGGAGCGGAAAAGTTAAAGTTAGCTAAGTCGAATTTATTTTTATAGGCGAAGCTGTTAACACTTTCGGAAAATCGAACGATAATCTCGGAGATAAATTTTGCTTAGCAAAGCGATTGCAACAACGATAGCGCTTTCGAAATCTACCCGCTTTTATTTTGAACACGTAATACACTCTACATGAACCAATCAGGGCTAAAAGAGATCGGGCAAGTTTGGGCAGGTCTATTGTTGCTATTGAACTAGAGTGACGCTCATTAGTAAGGAGGAAGGCATTTTTACCTAGACGCTTAATTAATATGCAGGAAGACACTTATTATTATGCAGGAAGGCAGGGGAAGTTAAGAGAAGTTAAGGGAAGTCGAGGGAAGTCCAAAAAGGGGTTAACTTTGCTCACCTCCTACTACTAATGACTCTTTCCTTTTATGAATTTTCATTTGCTCATGAACTACCCTGAGTCTCTGTATTATCACAATCATGTCATTCGTGAGCTATATCATTTTACCTTGATACTGAGTTTAACTCTAAGCCCTACAATGGGCTGGGGCCAAACTTACAAACGTACTTGTTTCTATGTATTCAGTCTAATTCAAGGAAAGCATTCACATTCTTGTATGAATAACAGAAGTTGTTCAATCAGGTCTTTTTTCTTTCCTTTAGATTTAAATGGAACTTCAAAATTTGCTTAAGCATTGGCAGGTTAAATTGGTTCAGTTTGTTTTCCCTTGCATACTCGCACAGGTTGAAGCAATCGTATCACAGTGGGTGTTGCGGCCTCAGTTCGTTAGCTACCTCCTCCATAAGCAGTTGTCTATCAGCTTTTTCATCCTCTCGCAGTAGGTCTCTAGGACTAAGTTCAATTTCTGCCGCTCCCTTTTGTCTTCGTCTAGCCGCTGCGAGGCGGGAAAAGAACCCTTGGACTTGGCTCTATCGAACAGCCTATTGTTCTGCTCGTCCCTCGCTTGCCGCATATCGCTGGAAACCTGCTGAGGGTCAGCTTTTCGCCCGGTCTGCTCGCCAAGGTCAAATCTTGCTGTAAGGTATTTTTTCACCTTGTCACTGCATCTGGAGGATCCTACCCGTCCCTTGGGTAGCGCCCAGCCCATTTCAACCGATTGGTGTGACGGGGACGTCTGGCATACACGCTCTTGGGTACTATCTGCACACCCTGCGTCTTCAGTTATGTTGACTGCCGTAGTGAACATATCCACCCAATCCTTACGAAGCTTGTCGTAGAGTGATACACAGTGGTCCCCGATATCTAAATGTGACTCAAGTTCCGAAAACGTTTGGAAACTCTTCACACATCCGGGCTCCGAGCATTCGAACATTTCTATGTCCGAGCTGGTGTCGGCCGCATCGGTGTCTTCATCTGAGCTCTCAGGCTCAACGTCTTTGCACTTGTAAATACGTGCATCTCTACAAGTGAAAAAGTCTTCACTGATGAAGAGGCCGGTGTTCCCTTGTCTCTTTGTAACCAGGTTTTTGAAAGGAACCTCCTTCCCACGACCTACCCCATACGATCTCCAGACGCGAATGCCCTCCTCCTCAAACTTGATGTTATGTAACTTGCTGAAGCCGTCTATCTTGTTCACTTCTAACGATATGTTCGCCTCGTCAACTGCGCAGACCCACGCTGACGTACCTTTTACTGGTCTCTCTGAAAGCGCTTTTCTCATGTCTGCTGCTGTTAGAACGTCATGTCCTTCGTTACAATATCTTCGGATGCTTGCCTTCATGGGGCACAAGATTCGATCACATACATCTTTGCCGTACTGTGGCTTTGAGTAGTCGTAGCGGCAAACGGTTATACCTACTCGCTGGCCAAGATCTTTCGCTGCAGCAATCAGAGAGTTGTTGTGATAACAGCCTGCTTCGTCCGAGCGCAAGTAAACATGGGTGACGTGTGGTTTCTGGATCTTGATTTCCTACAGCGTGCTCTCGATAATTGAACATACGGCAAACCAATCCTGCTGACAGGTATCCAGCAGATGAGCATACGACTGAAGCTCTAAACTGTCGGCTTTTTCTGGATCTCTGGAGATGACTGTCGAGATATGCCAACTCAATCCTCTCTTACCGTACCAATCCGATTGCTTCTCGCGATATTTGAGCTGAAGAAACTTCATTGCCCAGTCCATTACAATGAGTGCTGAGTTCGGATTGTTAGAAATCATCTTCATTTGATCTTGCTTTACTGCTTCCTGGTTGACGGATCGGATGATATGAGCCTTCCACTGCAAGATGTCTGAGCGTGCCTGCTTAAAGTCATAGAGTAGATCGTCTTGTTGCTCTTTGCTGTAGGGATTCCAAGATGAGCCTTGAATGTGGCCTTCCACTTCATTAAGAACATTTCGCAGATTCTGGCAATCATCACAAGTTTCCAAGTGCTGGTGGGGGCAGCTCTCTTGGAAATCGGGATCTTGCTTGATCGGGGCAGTCAGCCTTCTCTGGTTTACAGTGAACGCGATAGCCAGTCTTCAAGTAGCGTTTTGCATCTTTTAACATTTCTTTGACTTCAACGCACCACTGTCTATTTAATCCTCCTTTCTCGAGATCACCAACTATCATTTCAATTGTGTGAAAAGCAGCGGAACCGTCGGCAGCGGTGTTATCGAGACCCTGTAAGGATTTTCTTTGAGAAGCTTCTCTGACTTGTAAAATCTTGAACAAAGTGGAGCGACTGAGAGGTTCACATTTCTCCTCCTGACAGAACTGCGTAAACTGGCTGATCATGGTTGAGCGTGTTACCGTACGCACAACGTTCGGCATCTCAATGGTTTCGCCACTATCTAGCTTCAACAGCTTTGTTCCGTATGACACGTCTTGATAGAAATACGGGCGATTGATGAAGTCTACGAAATGATCGACTTTTCTCATGTCAACGCGAACTTGATGATATTTCGCCACCTTAGGAATACTACCGCGACCCAGGGTCCTTGCGTGGCATCGTGCTTTGTGTATTTGCACGAAGATAGCTTGCCATAAGAAACTTGGATGTTTTTTAGAGTGCTCACCGAGTAACTGTATGCGTACAAACTCAGGATTTGAGTTTTGGTGTTCCTGTTTTTGGCATTTTTGTATGCGTTCATCAGAGTTTTTACGACGTCATCGACCATGGACTCATCGTTTCCTTTTTCTTGATCTCCAGCCGTCAAGGCCGCGAAGAGCTGCTTCCCATAATTTGGTGCTATCACGTCACACACAAGCCTGCAGTCTTCAGTGGCTTTCTGGATGTAATATTGCCGTTGCGCTGAAGTGCTGTTCTCCCAGGAGCTTAAATGTGATGTCAGGGGTTCTCGCGGACTCACTGATACTTTGGTGGCGATCTCATCCATGGCTGTGTTGTACGCACTCAGGATCTTTGTATCCTGATGACGCATGGATTTGACGATATCGGGAGTCCAACATGGACTGATTGCATTCCGTGAATCAGGAGTAGATAGCTGTCTAAATGGCGTTGTCTCCATCTGAGCTGCATGAGCACTAATAGCACTCTTTGTATTGGATTTTGCGGCCCTAAAAATAAAACAAAGTTCTTGAGAGAAGGAACGCTGTAGTCGAACTGGTACAAATTCCAAAAAGCAAGTACCATCAGTTTGTCATTTTCGATCCCCTCCACCCTTGGAGGGGGTTCTAAAAAAAACTGTTATGTGTTCAACAAACCTTTGGAAATACTCAGGAGAACCGACCGCTGCTAGCTGTTCCACGCGTTTGCTAGGGCTTTGCCATCCTAAATTTAACAGTCGCTCAGCATGTTTCTTGCGGCATGATGTGCAAATGGCTGTGTATATATGTACATAAAGGTGTTAAATCATGGATGTAAGCTTTTCTTCTATACAAGTTATGTTTGCAGACACACATTATAGACAAATTGTTTATTTCTTTCACAGCAGGTGGCAAAATTAGGTCTTGTTCTAGCTCATTGTCGTTCTTGAGAAATTAGGAAAGTGACGGAACCTGCAACGCTATACTGCAAGCATTGGGTCTTTGTTCCTGAAATCCGACGAGCGCTGGGTGGAAAACTATACAGCTGTTTCAAGTAAGGGTGCCGGACGGTAAAAAGTGCACGCAACGATCCCGAAAGGTATTGCGGGTACATTTAATTTCACCGTTTCTAGACTTGAACCAGCATCTCGGCAAAAGCTGAGAAATTAGCACGAAACATACGTCCATGGCGTCTCGCGCCATTTTTTCAGATTTTTTTGCAATGTTGAACTCTAGAAACGGGCTTGACGCGTGCACTTTTTACCGACAACCTTTCTTGAAATAGCTGTATACATCTTTCGCGTCGCACGCGAAGAAAAATAGAATGGTGGGATTACGACCAGTCAGTTTTTTTCCCTTGAAATCCGACGCGCGACGGAAAAGTTGTAATCAAGTTATATTAAGTCTGGGGAAAACCGGGAGGGAATGGGGCGAGCCCGCACTTCTCGGAACTCGCGCGGCTTAACTGTTTTATCTCGATCTGCATAACTCCCATCCGTGTTAGGGAATACTGCCAATCTACTGCAGCTAAGCTTTAGGCAAAGCTTACGGCCTTCTTCAACAAACGAAAACCGAAGAGTTGCGAGTAGAGGTAATTGGGACATTGATCATAAAAATAACAAAATTCTTGATCTGATTGGTTATTTGCACGCCCTATTTTCCCCAAATTGTAGCTTGCGAAGCTAAAGTGCCCAATGACAAGGTGTCCATTCGCGCGCCCTTCATTTCATTCCTTATTGTGATTAGATACTCCTTGATATTCCTTAATTGTTCAGTTTCAAAAATACTTTTCTATTAATAGTGACGATGACTCGTCAACATGATTCACTTATTGATGGTAACAGGGCTTCGTGTCATGCACTTCTATCTTTAATCATGCATATTCATGGTTAAACAAATCAGACTCCCGCGTATGACGCAGACCGAATTGGACTTTACTGAGTCTTATTACCAATATTTAGTACGAAATAAGCGATCTATTCACTCTGATTTGATTATAACAAGAGGTTAAACATGAAGTTTACGGCAAACGTCAAACTGCATAAATCGAACTTTTTGATGTCTGCTTTCAGTCAACCGTTTGTACCCTTGTGGGAAAATTTTTGCGTTTACTGTTATTAAAAGACTTTTCCTATTCTGTTCTGCTGACCTTAAATACTAAAGAACAAAAGCAGAATTATATTTTGATGTCTGCCGTTTGGCGTGTATAAACGTATTGAAAACATTGACAACGGTAAAAAATTTCAATAGAAATCACAAAAAGAAAGGCGCTTACGGGAACCAACAGCAGTAGTGGTCTTGGCAAACAAAACGGTTATTTCGTCCACCATTTTAAAGTTGATCACATGCCTTCCCGACACACTAGCAATCTTCCCAGTATGGCCAGGATACTGGCATGACTTTGGTGCTCGCCAGAATCTTCCTAGTGTGTGTCTGTGCTTTGGGCAGATGGTCATGCCCGAGAGTTGGTTCGCCGACAAACTGCGAATACCCGCTCTCGCCATGATGAGTTTGGCTTCCGTAACATCTCCGCATTTCGATAAGTGGCAGCTTGCCAAATGGGCTGAAATATCCAGGTTGCACTCGAAGAGCAAAACATGGCTCTCCTTGTCTCTGTTAGATCCACACGGAGTTTGTAGAATCTCATGGAAAGAGCAATTGAGCGAAAAGGCCGACATTTCGCACAGTGAGGACATCCACTTTGTTCTCAGAATTGAACAAAATAGCTATAAAGACTGGCTACGCTAAATTTAATTAGACTGAAACAACACCGGTCTCCAAAAAGCAAACATTGCGTTTGCCCAGTTGAAACGTGGGATAGTTTATATTTTATGTCTACAGCATTTTACAAACATTTCAAGATCACGAGATCATTGTAGAGCTTGTTCTGTGTTTTATTTGGAGTTTGTGAATTTTCGACATGCAGTAGTGACACGCAATTCCCCCTGAAGGTTAGGCATTTTTAGAATAAAAATTCTTTTGGATCAGTGACGTCTTCGAAAAAAGAATAAAAAATAAATTTTGAGCAAAAAAAAACTAGAAGCTCACAATTTTGGTACAATCTCTTTCTCGGGTTGAACTATAGTGGTTTTAAATTGAATTTCAGAAATTGGCTTAAATTGAATAAGTCATTTTCGAAAAACAAATACTACGTTATCGGAGCGTGGGAAACAAAAATAGCTTCACTACAGTCACAAACAAAGAGGAAAATGTTTTCCATAGAGGCTAAGAGAAAACTCTCAGGTAAGAAACAATCGTTTGCCTTAGGAAACATCTTTGAGGAAAACGGTTGGTAGGATTCAAATGTTGCGTGACAGTTCAAGCCAGTACCGTAATTTGCAAATCGATGGAATTGCTGTAATCATTGAAAATAGCAAGAAAAAAGCTAAAACGGCTTAAACGGGTAAAAGTAACTATGTTTCTTCCAGAATTCGACGTTTAGCCGTATTTATCGCATCTCTTAGCGTTTAGGATTCAGAAATTGGTTTATTAGTGGCTCCACTGCTGTCTCTTGTTTTGATCAAAACCAATATTTGTGGAAATCGTTGAGCTCTGTATGGCGCACAGAGTAGAGTGCCCACAAATTTTATTGCACAGTTTTCTACATTGGTGTTAGTACTTGTACTTTATAATAGACATGATTCTAGATCAGGTCCCACATTCGAGAAAATAGATTTAAACCACATGCATGTCAAGCTTCGCACATTCCGGAGGTTGTCGGGAGGTATTTTAAAAAATCATAACTTCATGAGATTTCCATAGAATAAAATCATTTGACCTTTAAATTATCGAAAAAAGAAGGAAATTTGATATAAAAAATTCTCAGCTTGTTTGGATGAGTTATTACGTTTTGGCAGCTACCGTCATTTATGGCTAAATTGTCGAGTGTGCAATGGCGAATCGAGTGGTTTTGAGGTGACTTTGAAAATCGCCTCGGAAAAAAATAAAAAAATACGATTGATCCACATAAATGTGATATTTGTTAATGGGATATAATGGTTGACTTTCAGTGAAGAACTCAGAGGAATCGGTGACGGTCCGAATTTTGCCTTACCCGTTCTAACGCGGACAGCCTCTTAAGTTTCGTACTTCCCAGCAAAAAAGTACAAACAATATATTTTACCTTCGTCTTCCATACAAATGTCTATAAAATCGACCATCGCGCTCCAAAATGCCACTTTTCGTTGGTTCCTGAAGACAACGCAATTGACAAATTCGCATTTGTTCGGTCCGAAACTTTAAGAAGACATTCGTCTCTTTCACATTTCATTGTTTTCGTCCTCTGAAAATGCATCCTCGTCCTTCCCACCTCATCCAAACAAAGGTAAAAGTTCGCCTCGTAAGACAAACACACGGTAGAGTGACGACTTCAATCATTCGAGGATCCCTGCGTGTTAAAATACTGTCTTCACTTCACAACATCTTTGTTCATTTTTTGCCGCCATCTTGCTCTAATAACTTGGTGTAGGCCTAAGTACTAGTTTATTCCTTTAGTACAGGACTAATGATTGGTCCTTTGGTATGGCCACCATAGTGATTATATAAGAAAACCCATCATTGGTGAAATAAACAAACAAGGTAAAATTGCCGCGAAATATAAATAAATATGACTTATGAATGACTTGTACACATGACTAAGAATATAAACTGTTGACGTATTATTTAATTTATTTTTTTGTAATTCATACCTCGTCTTTATCGTTCAACTTTTTCATACAAAACGATCGAAGTTGTGTTATCTCATCCCTAGAGCCCGCGTCAGCGGTGCCGCGTGTAAAAGTGAAATGAATTTCTGGCCATGGAAGAATTCAGCTCTGACCCTGAGGTGGGTTATGATGTGATAGAGGCGTATGGTGGTGATGAAATTATTCCACTTGAGGAGATGCCTTTCGACAACCAAAAAAATTGTTGTTTTCGATGACATGGTTTGTGAAAAAAACCAAGACGACATGATAAATTATTTTGTTGGAGGGCGACACCGCAACTGCTCTGTGATTTATTTGACTCAATCCTTTTTCAAAACCCCAAAAGCTATACGCGATAACTGCAGTCATTTCTGTGTTTTTGGTTTTCCCACTGCAGCAGAAACAGACAAATTGCATAAAATTTGGGTGTTTCACCTCGTGATCTGGAGCGTGCAACGGATGAAGAACATGCCTTTTTTTATTTGACAGGCCCAAAAAAAAGGTGTGGAAAAATTTTGATGAAAAAATATAATGGGGTATTTTGCAAGAAGGCCTGGGGTTAACAGACATCCCCGAACGACAGTGGCGACGGGGACTTTTCTGCCTCTCGATGGTAGCGCCCCAATGACCGGCCCTCTTGATGTGGGTGGGCATCCGATTGAAAATCTGGGCCCGCCGGCTGGTCCGCTTGACGCGGTCAGTGAAAGCTACGCCACATCCACTTTTGCCAAACTCGACGGAAGCACTCCGTTGACGGGGAACATTGACATGGGGCGAAACCTGGTCACCAACATGATTTACGCTGTGGACGACCTCGATGCCACGAACAAAAGCTATGCCGACTCTGAAATCGCGCTTTGTTTGAAGCGGGACGGAAGCGACCCGGCACTGGGTGATCTGAATATGGGTGGGTATGCCATTGAAGATTTGAAAGACGTTGATTCCAGCACCCCCGCTGAAAACGCCGTCAACAAAAAAATACGCAGATGAGAGGCTGCAGACCAAATTCGACGCGATCGCGCAAAAAGACTTAAACATGAACGACAACGCAATCGAGAATCTTGCGCCCCCCTTCGACCTCAAGGACGCGGTGAACAAAAATTATGTGGATGAGTCTTTTCTCCGGAGAGATGGAACAAACCCAATGTATGGAGCCTTGAACATGGGGCAACAAAAAATCACCGATCTCAACCCTCCAACCGCGAACAGTGACGCGGTGACGAAAAAATATGTGGATGATTTGGGAGAGAACTTTTTAAAAGTGGACGGCAGCCAAGCAATGGCTGGCGATCTCAACATGGGGGATCACAAAATCACCGCTCTTAAAAAGTCGGTCGGCGAAACGGACGCGGTGACGAAGGATTATGTGGATCACTCGCACCTTTCCCTGTCGGCTGGGCAAAAAAAAACCCCGTTAGCCTACCTCATGGAAGACGCCGACGATTCCTCATATGAAAACAACATTAATGTTCATGGGATTGTTAACTTCGCCGCCTCCCCACATGGGGTCAATAAAAATACTTATGAGTTCACTCTCGTCAAAGACGCAGGCAGCAATGATTATCGCTCGCGGATTGGTTTCAATCTCTTTCCACTGGCGAAAGGATATTACACGTTCGTGGTTGAGTACTTTCCACCGGAAATGACAAATGTGTCCGTCAGAGCATGTGCCATCGTCATTTCCATCACGAGCCAAACCACGCGAACTTTTAGCGGTTACACAAAAACCCTCGCTCAGTTCCACCGGTGGGGCGACAACACCCCCAACTACATTTATTTAGATCTGCATGGGAGGATTTCTGGTTCAACTACAGGCCACCTCGTCGTTTATGGGGTTTCGGGGTATGTTTCCAACGTGAACTCGGGTGTCTTCGACAAAGTTTGGAGTGTAGAGAATGGAATGATGACCATGAAAGCTCCTTTGAACATGAATAGAAAGCTTCTCTTGTCCCCAAAACTGGGGACCGACTTGGATTTGAATAACAAAAGGGTTCGCAGCGGCGCCCTGGAGTTGTTTTTGGGGAGTGAGGGTTTTGGTGGAATGTTGCTGGGGACCCCCCCTGGATCTGGGTGGGTTTCCTCCTCATCAACAGAAACTGGGTGGTGATTTGAATTTGAATGGAAAAGTCGTCACCGATGAAAATGCGGCATTGTTTGGTGGAACAAACGGGCAGATGACAATGATGAATGACTTGAACATGAATAGTTATTGGGTGGAAATTTGAATTTAAACGACCACTGGGTTTACAATAATGACTGCCCATTGTTCAGCTCGAGCGTCCACGGCCTGACAATGCAAAATTCGTTGAATATGAATGGACGTGTGATTCATCAACCGAAGTTGGGTGGTGATTTGGATTTGAATGGGAAAAAAAGGTAATGAGTGGAAGCACTCCACTGTTTGAATATCGCAATGGTTCAATAAGATTTTTGGAACCGTTTGCACTACCTGGAACGACACTCGAGTTGGAAAGTGGTGTAATTAGCGATAGTACACCCGGATGGACATTAGTCAGACTTTCACAATTTTGGGAGCCCTACGCCGCATTCACAAATATAACAAGTGTAACCTTGTATTTCCTTAGTGGGGCGTTGCCTCGTGATATGCAGTTGAGAATCACGATTAACTGGGGTCATGTCTCCCATTCACAGGTTCCTTCCTTTTCCGCGAGGAACTGTGGAAAAGAAAAAAGACCTTGATGAAACAATCGATGAAGACTTGGCGGTATATGTTGCTTTTTATTTGAAAGGCTTTCTCAGTGGAAACCCCAGGGTGAAACTGAAAGCATCCTTCCACGCATGAACATATTTATTTTCTTGAATATACCATGAAGGATCAACATATTGACAGCTTCCTGTGCACCTGGTGCGATTGGTGTGACAAGTGCCGCCTTGTTTGTCCTTGCAAAAACCCTAAACCCAAATGGTATGAACGGGAAAAGCTTCGTGTGGCCTTACTCGCAGCACACCCAAAGGGCTCTTCTTACGACACTGTTTTCTGAAAATTTTCCTTGCGTATACGCAGATATACAATGCGGTTGCTGAAAAGAAAACCTCGGCCTCCCCCTCTCAACATCTTTGACTTCAACCACATCGATCCGTACCTTCCAAAGGACACTGTTGATACGTTGAAGCGTCTCTATGCTTTTTACCACAAGAAACATTGGGCCTACGAAAAGCTTCGCCGAACGTTTCAACGCAAAAAACGGCTTTGCGATTTGGTTGCTGCGATTTTTTCTCTCATTGCGGGTGCCGTTGCGGGTTTGAATGCTTTGGGTGAGGTCGCGAAAAATGTTGCGACCGCCCAAAAATACGACAGAAAAACCGAAAAGGCCGACACCGCGCGGGTGGAATACAAGAAAATTCTGGACGCCATCCGGTCCCATCTCAGGGGTCAACTGCTTGAAACGCAAGCCTTTCTTGACAAGCTGAAAATAATCGACGACTTCGTTTCCGACCACTGCATGGAAATCCCTGAAAAACTACAAAGAAAATACTCCAAAAAGTTCATCGTGGGTTGACTTTTTCGGAATCACAATATCCCACCACCTTTCGAATGATACTCCGAAAAGTTCATCGTGGGTTGACTTTTCCGAAATCACAATATCCCACCACCTTTCAAATCTTTCTTGCGCTTTTTGCTGTGTCTTTGGTTTGATTTTTTTGAAAGTTGGTAAAATTTTTTCGAGAATTTCTTTTTTTTGCGGCCAAACTTCCTCTGGAACTGAATTGAAATAGTTGTGGTGGAAACAAATGTAATTGACTGACTTCTTTTCAAAGTTCGCGAAATTTGTGTATGACATTTCCCAGAAACACCCACCGCACCGCGCCGCGCTCTCGTCCTCCTCGCAACGTTAAGGTGTTGACTTCGTTAAAAATGTTGTATTTTTGCAGAATTTTGCGGATGTGGACCAGGGAAATCACAACCGGCTGCCAACCTTTCTCTTCTCTACGGGATGAAGAACTGTGTCGAGCTTCTGCACCAACCCACATTTTTGACAAGCAAGTTCACAAGCTTCAGATTTTTCCTCCATCTTTTCCCCACAATGCCGTTCACTTTTTTTACTCACCACAAGTGGTGGTGGGTTTGATGAAGCAAACGCCTTCCAAGCTTTTTGTTTCTCTTCTTCTCCAATCTCGATTCCGTACATTACAGCTTCGCTGTAGTGGTTGACTTTTTCTTCCGGTTATATTTTTCTTTCCAGAAATATATATGTGCAAATGGAATGTCAAGACGGGAACGTCGTTTGTCGAGAATTTATTACAGTCCAGAGGGATATTGGAAGGGATGGGGCGCGTTCGAAAAATTGGCACAAGCGGCAAAAGTTTCGGAAAAGGTGGCAGAAAAATGTTTGCGAAGACAGGCACTCTGGCAGGTATTTCTTTCTCCACCTCGGGTCATTCCTCGCCGAAAGTTTAATGTATACCTATACCCAACGCGGTACACCAGGCCGACCTGATTTTCCTGCCTCATGATCAAGCCAAAGGTAAAATTTGAAAATACCCCCTCACTGTTGTTGATGTTGCAAGCCGGTTTAAAGAGGCCGAACCAATTTCCACAAAAGATTCACGAGAAGTTGCTTCGGCTTTCGAAAAAATTTATAAACGGGGGCCATTAAAATGGCCGGAGTTGTTACAAGTTGACCCGGGGCATGAATTCATGGGAGCAGTCACACGTGTTATGGACAAGCACGACACAACCATCCGACGCGGCCATCCAAATCTTCATCGTGACCAAGGAATTGTAGAACGATTCAATCGAACTCTTGCAGAGTGGCTTTTTTGATATCAATACGGTGTGGAAATGCGAAGACCTGGAGGGGCACGATCTGTGGCTTGGGTGGAACGGCTTCCTCGAGTCATCGCTGCCATTAACAATCAACCAACTCGCTTAATTGGAATGAAACCAGTCGATGCAATCAAACAAAACCGTGTGAATTCAGAACCAGCCACTGCTCCTTATTTAAGACCTGTCGGTTTTGAAGAAGATCTTCTTCCCAAAGGGCAAAAGTACGACATCTTTATCTTCCTGGTGAATTAGAAGGTGGGGCACGAAGAGCAATCGATCCAATTTGGTCAATGGATGTGTTTGAAATTGGGCTGGTCATGACCAAGCCACGCCAGCCCGCCTTGTATTGGCTTGCCACTGGCCCACGCCGCAGTTTTGTGCGAGAAGAATTGATGGTTGTCCCCCCAAAAACACAATTACCACCAGCAAGTCTCACTTGAGATTCTTCACCCATTTCTTTCTTTCGTAATAACTCTTCGGAATCATTTCATGAAACATATCACAATAATTTTGCCAGGGTAAATCAAATTTATGAATTTCTCCTTCTCGCAAACATAACAAACAAGCTTCATGAAAATCACACTTGCATTTTTGCAAACAACTATTTTTTTTTCTTCCCCCGCCTCCGTGTGCAAATGGGAATTCTACAATTCTCCATATTTCAATGAAACATATTCCTTCAAAAAGGTGTCGCACAATGATACTCGATCGGTTCCGTGTGAATTCCGTCTGAAAGAACATGGCGCTTATCGTTGTAAGCAGGCAGACCAAGTTTCTTTTGGTGATAAGTCACCATGTGGCCATCTCGCATTCGAAAGCCCCTGTTTTCAGCCATATCACAAAACCCATCAAGTGCTGCTTTGATACGATCCCAAGTGATCTGATTGTGTCTTTTCGACATACCCTTTGTTGAAAATTTTGCAGAATCTCCTTTGTCAACATAATAACATTTGGAACAAAGGGCAATCGCGCCTCGGCCTTCACATTCAAGTTTGAAAAACCCTGGTCTGCGCCCGCTCTATTTGTCCCACACCAACCAGTTCTTTTTATTTTTTTCAAAATCTTCTCTCATACTCGGTTGACGGCATCTTCCAGCCTTTCACCGCTTATCGTCAGATAGTTGTTGTCTGTGTCCATTTGAATCAATTCAAAATCTTTTCTGTTGATGTATTTGTCAAGGAAATCAAAGTAAAACTCCAGCATCCTCAATTTGCCAGTTGATAAACCGCAATTCCAAGTTGAAACGGTCTTCTTATCACAATCTTCCTCTTTCGACTGTCCAACTCATACACATCCCCAATTTCATCAAGATCTTCTCAATGCTCTGTCTACAGCCTTCTCATCCTTCGTGTAAATTGTGTCTGTGTGTCTTTGCACTGCTTCAATCATTTTACCATAGGCACTGTTACCAAGCAGTTTGAACATATCAGCAAGAATTGATTTACTTTTGTCTACATCTCCTGTTCTTCGCGCAGCTGTGACTTCTTCCAAAAACCAAGTGATAGGCTTACCAACTGCATTTTGCAATTTGTGGTTCGATAAACAGCTTTTATCCTTGCACCATGATCAATATACCATCTCAACAGAGGCTCATAAATCAACATTTTGTTCGCAGATAACGCACCGATAAGGTTTTTTCCTTCCGTTTTTTTCCGGCCTGTTTTCTGAAGATAATCCAACATGTGTTGTGGAATGGCTTCATCAGAAACCTCTTTGTTAATAAAGAAAGGACACATTTCCTCGAATTTTGGCCACAAAACGTTTGGGATCTCAATATCTACCTCCGCAAACCCAAACCATTTCCTTTTCTTCAATCTTTCCACAAAATTGTGTACAGCGCTAAATGGATCATTGAAATGGGAAATTGTTTCTTGCCCACAAGGCATATATCAGAGCATGGTAAAAAGATACAACGCATTGGCGTCATAATCCAAAATTCGCCTGCAAGGTTCGGGATTGGTAAATTGGTGCTTCTAATATGTGTTTGCCCAACTTCATGATAACGAGTGAAAACAAGACTTGGGCCTCCGACAACAGCGCCTTTCAACATGTTATAAGCTTCTTCACAGGGTGTCCAAAGCCTGGATCCTCTGTCAAATGACCCTTGCAACAAATATTGCATGCTAACTCCCGGGATGGAAACACAGTCTTTCAACATGTCAACTCCTTTCTCGGTGAAGAAAGCTCTCATTTTTGTCAATGCCTCCAATCCAGGTATTACATCCAGATCATTGTAATATTTCAACCAATCAGCAAAGGTTTCCATACCTTTTTCCTTGAACACTTTGGTGCATTGTTCATACTCTTCCTCTGACAAAAGTAATTTCCCATGAAGTTTGGAATACCAATAATAATAAAGGGGAAGACCAGGAAAATCAAATTTATCAAGTGAATCAAACCATTCGTAGGGAAACCAAGATTTTTTGTTTCACAACCAAAGGCTTTCACCCAATTTTCATAGCTTGTACCTTGGGCAAGATAGTTGGTTATGCCAAGAAACCTGAAATGGGGAGTTGTGATGAACATAGTCTTGTTAGCTTGGTTCGCTACTTTAATCTTCTTTATTTGCCTGGTCTGCTAAAAGACTTGGAAAATGGTGTTGTTTAATCAAATTCAAATCGTATCTTCTTGAATTGAAACCAAGGACCGGCACTTGATCACACCATTCCTCAATCTGGAAGCGTTGTTTCTTTGGTAAAAATTCCATATCAGGAAGAAATTCTCTTCTGACTGCTTCCCTTATTCGCTGTCCTCTTTTTCCAATTCTTCCATGAAAAGTGACACAAGCTGTGTTGGGTCTTTATTGCATATATGAGTTGGTTCTGGATTCATGGTATCCCCAAGAGAAACAGAAATGGGAACGTGCTCGTTTTCTATCAAGAGGTCTGGTGTTGGCTCTTTGCGTGCGTTTGCATTTCCAAATGATTCGAAAACAAAGATTATTGCGTGTGGATACCTTTTTTGAAAAGGTTTGGGGAGGTTTTCCCTTGAAAGAAAACCAGCTTGACATTCCCACATTTCCACAACAATAAACCCAGCTTCTCTTAATTTTCTTGTTCTTTGGTGGGTTTTCATGTATCTTGTGTTGAAACACATGCCGGTTTCATTCGGATAGGGTTCATCGCGATCATTTGGATAACATCTTGGACAACCGTGAAATACGCAACCATGAAACTGAAATATTGTTCGGGAAATGGGTCCATATCCATCCACAGAAGCTTTATCAATCCACCTTTCTCCACCATGACCACACCTCGCATGATGGATGTGTACTCCTCTTTTTTGCGCTTCCATCTCAATCCAAATAACAGATGAATTGGATGCGTTGGATGTTGGAAAGAAAGCTTTTTCAAAACTGCTTTGAAGTTTTGTTGGTGGTTTATTTGAAAACTCTATATTCGTTATTCCCTTCACACACCTTTCGTTAACATGTCGATCCAAGTTGTTTTTAGCTGTAAATCTTGCGTTACAAACTGTACATACATAAACATGAGCAAGTTTAGTGATATCCTTGATAAGAAAAGCGTGATCTTCGTAAATACCAATTGTAACCACTTTTACTTTATTTGTTGGGCTGCGGCGAAGATACCAAATAACGGAACAGTTTTCTTGCACTGGCTCATAAACACGAAACCCAATCCATTCGAAGCGGGCCGCGTAAAATTGAAATGTTGTTCTATTTTTTCCGAATCTTCCAAACTACTTTTAGGACATTCTTTCTTTTTTAATCCAGGGTTTTTAAAACTTCTTGCAAGATTAAGCGCCTTTCTTTCACATCTGTCGGCTCTTGCTCCATCTCCATCCCACCAAAGGGCCAAACATCTCCAAATACATAAATTATCCTCGAAATAATCCATTGAAAACATCGCTTGTGTTCGTGTCAAATTGCGTAGCCATTCTGGAAGACGCCCGGCACCAAGCAAAGGTTGTCTGTCAAGAATAGCCTTAACATCCACTCGATAAAAACTATCAAAAGCCCAATTCGTCCCACCACCCACTTGCCCGGTGATTTGCCCACCTGTGAGGCGTTTGTTTTCCTGATCAGCCAACCATTTTCTTGCTTCAAGTCTATGAAGTGTGATTACCGCCAAAATTAATACTTGGTATTATGCTATTGAAACCTGCAGTTTTGTAATTGCGTTCCGACATCTTGGTTTTGGAACCTGCTCTTTTGTTATCGAGTTCTTGTATCTTGCTATTGGAACCTGCTCTTTCCTGATGTGTTTTGGTTTTTTGCTACTGAATCCTGCTGTTTTGTTATTGTGTTATTGCATTTTGTTATTTTGTTCTTGCATTCTGGCATTTTGCTATTGGAACATTACAAACTGCACTTCTGTCATTTCGTTTTGAGATCTTGCTATTGAAAACTGCTCTTTTGTTATTGCTTTGTGACATTTTGCTATTTGAACATTACGACCTACACTTTTGTTATTGTGTTCTTCTACTTTGATGATGTTCATTTCATTTTGGTGTTTTGACAGGGTAACATGCAGCTCGGCAGTGACGCGTTTTTGGACACAATAATTTATTTCCCGCCAAAATGTAAATATGTCTCGAATCCAAGATGGCGGACGAACAAGCAATGATAAGACGTCTTCTAAATAACTCGCTCGTTTCTATCATAGGGGAATTGGCTTCAGAAATACTTGATTCGGACAGAATCGACAGCTTATACTATCGTATTGACTGGCTGTATCAAACAACGGTAAGATACCTTGACACTGGAATTATTGACGCGAGAATAGTTCGCTGCTTAAGGGAAGCTAAAGATTGTCTTTATAGATCGAGAAGTGGAAGCCTGTCAACATCGTTGCAGGCTCAAAAGACATTTACTGGTGAAAGGGGTAGACCAGTGTTTGATATACCCAAAGAGCAGCTAGAATTCCTCACAGAGAAAAAGTTCACTGTTGGAGAAATGGCTCAACTGTTTTGTGTGAGCAAGCGTACATTAGAAAGGCGTTTAAGCGAGTTTGGGCTCAGTGTGAGAGCAAACTATGCTCGCTTGACAGATGCCGAGTTAAATGCCACAGTTAACGATATTATAGCTGACTTTCCAAACGTTGGCTGCAAACGAATGAGTGGACTGTTGCTGGGTCGTGGCCTCCGTATTCAGTAGTCTAGGATTCGAGAGTGTATGCGTCGAGTAAATCCTGAAGGTGTGCTTCTACGTGCTTTGGAGTTAAGTTTAATACAAAGGAGATCTTACTATATCCAAGGGCCTCTGTCCTTGTGGCACATAGACGGAAACCACAAATTAATCAGGTAATAATTACACTGTTTACATTGCATGGCACTGGAAGAACTTCGGTTTACTCTTCCCGTTTGATCCAATTGTCTGAGGAGAGAACGATCATACCCCAGGACATTTTTCGGGCATGTGCGCCACAATGGGGCTAGCTTCTGTGTACAAAAACCCCATAAGCAAATGCCCTGCGGTTGGGGCCGATCGGTAGGGGGGGGGGGTGTTATTGCTGTTGAAATTGAGACGGTCATTATCTATCAGTGAAAACGAGGGTTATGCCCATTAGAGAGAACAATTCTAAATCATGTAAGTTAGTTTGAACTGATTTCTTTTTTATCGAAGTTACAGCTGTGTGGCTTTCATTACTTCCCTTCTAGCCTCTGCCTCTCCTAAGACAAATTTGTTTGGGAAAAATTAAGGCCTGTTAGGAAAACGTGTAACGGATAACAACGTAACGGTGAAGGAGGGCTGTTTTTCTAACCCTAAACCTTACCCCAGGGCGGTGGTAGAGCTAGAACAAAAAACCTCTTTACACGTTCCACTAACAACTAACTTTTAAAACCACCTTTAGTACTTTTGATGCTATCTTAACGATTTCTGTGTAACGTGTTTGGCACGTTGCTCTTCAGATGGCGGTTTATCATTCACGGCGGGATCGACGGTTTCTCTCGAATGATAGTATTTCTACGATGTTCAACGAACAACAGGGCCAGCACTGTTTTTGATGCATTTCAGTCAGCAGTCGAAAAGTTTGGCCTTCCTTCTAGAGTATGTTCAGACAAAGGCAAAGAAAATACTGACGTAGCATGGTTCATGCTATCGCACCCATTACGAGGGCCGGATCGTGGAAGCCACATAACCGGACGAAGTGTCCACAACCAGAGAATAGAGAGGTTGTGGAGGGACATGTTCTCTGGGTGTATATTTGTTTTCTACCATTTGTTTTGTTATATGGAAGCATGAGGAGTTCTAGACATCACAAACGAGCTTCATTTGGCTGCACTCCATTATGTGTTCTTACCCCGTATTAACAGAAACCTGTCCCTGTTTGCCGAGTGTCACAACAGGGGACAACTTAGTACTGAGCATAACCAATCGCCAGAACAACTATGGAATAGAGGAATGCTGTCAAATTCCACTGGAAGAATTGCAGAAGAGTTCAATGGCCAGGTATTCAATTTCTGATGATATATTAATCAAGTTCATATAATACAAAATTTGGATCCGCGGGTGTACATACACGTGTGTAGTTTTGTGTTTGTTTGTGGAGGAGTCTACTTACACTGTATGTGTGCGATAACACGTTAGCCTGAGCAATCAAAGAAACATAACTACATGCAGTATACATTTTTTGCAGGCGAATGTAAATGCATATGGCATCGACTGGGACGGACCTGCCCCATCCGAAGAGTGGGACGGAGTAGTTGAAGATGACAGCGTCATTGTTCAGGTTCCAGAAACGTTTTGCGCTCTCGACTCCCAAGGCGTACAGGCACTTGCCAGGCAAGTGGATCCTGCTGAACCTTCCATGTATTATGGTGTCGATATTTACTTAAATGCACTATCATTCATGCAACAATGGAGGAATGTCTGACTTTGATGACAGTGAAGATGTCACTGGGATAGAATAAAGGAAATCAGATGTTTAAAAACAACTTTATTTGTCAGGTATAAACTTTGACAAATTTTTTCCATGATCATCATAACGTTTAGCAACAATGTTGCAAGCTTCTTTGTGATTACAGTATTGGGATAGTGCTAAACAGGAACTATTAAACTCTTTCTCGATACTCCGTATACCAGGAATGTTGATATAAGGTACTGAAAATAACAATTGAAATATCAAAATCACATCCCTGCGCTCCACTGAAATAACAAATACCTAAATTTATGCGAACTGAAATGAACGAAACCATGAACTCCTAGTGTAGAAGTTTCTGTTCTAGGCCGCACTTCGTTACATGCATCAATAACGAAGTCATCGTAGTCATTACTGTCAATAACATCAATAAGGAAATCAAGTTAAAACTCAACAGGATTGTATTATAGGAAGTATATTTGGTCCGTTACCTAATGAAACACAACAAGAATCTTTTTTTAACAGTGGCTAGTTCAGAAGATCCTTGCAAACATTCATATCAAGACCCAAAGACTGGGTATTAGGCTAGTAAGCCTAAAGCGGTATTACCAGTGACGCTAAACTAGGCCAAAGCCCACATAACCAACTCGGCAGGTCAGAAGAAAATAGTGCTGCAATTCTTCATAAGTATCATGGACTGTAGGTACATTCAAGTTGTACGCACAAGTTTCCGCATGAAGAGTCTTAGACGTGTCCTCCTTATAAGTGATTGTTAGATGCGTTTCTAGTCCCAATGGAGGAATTCTATAAAGGCCTGTCACGAAGTGCAGAAAATGTTGAAGGTCGGTCTTGGAATCTGCAACAAGGAAAGGAAACAAGACACTTTTTAACATCAAATATAAAATCTATAAAAACAGGTAGGGATGTAGGTGCTTTTACTATCTTCCTTTCCCCTTAAGTGCTCCGTAAGTTAACATCAAGGAAATGCGAATTGATATTATTTTCATCCTACATCAATGCTACATCAATGCCAGTGAGGACAAACCAAACGAGGCAGTGCCTTCTGTAAAGCCATGGGAATTATTATAAGGAAGTATTCAAAAACAAGATAGCTTAAGCATAAAGCTTGTGGGGTCGTGTGAATAAAGATACTGATTAAAATAGAACAAATAAAATAGAATATAAAGTATTCTAACATAACTGCACCTTCAACATCCAGATCTGTTATAGCCTTGATCAGATGCTGCCGAGCTTGCTCCTTTTTGGCATCTGACTGTTGCTGTGAGATGTCTTCGAACAGTCCAAGAACAGCATTGGCACTGAGAGGAGTTTGCTCCCTTGCAACAAAGTAGGGTTCCATCATTTTGCTGTGAGCCATCAACAATTCGCGGACACCCAGAACCTTTAAACCTGCACAAAACTGGTCAAGTGCTACTTTTCTCTTCAAAATAACTTCATGTATCATCAACTGCCACATTGCCAAGCCTTTATTTTCCACGGTTAAGACGCGCACCCATCCTCCTGCTAGCAGTGCGTCCGTTTGATCATTCCCATCCAAGACTCTCTGAAGTTTGTCATTAGAGCTCGCGTTATTAACCTACATGTTCAAAGATATTCCCAATCATAATCCATCAAATATTTTCGCTCGCGCGTGATTGGTCTAAACACGTCACATGACCGAATATTCCCCAGCTAAAACTGGGGAATATCCAAGAATATTTCCCAATTTTCAAAATTTCGTGCGTTGCGAGAAAGATTTGAAGGATAATAAACACAATAGCCTTCATTTGGGGCGAAAATATGTTTGGATATTTGTCCTTGGACATTATCTGTTCCTCGAAGCTCAGTTTCCCTCGAGCTACGCTTTCGGAAAACTGTTCGCTTCTCGGAACAGATAATGTCCGCGTATATTTTCGCGCCAAAGGGAGGCTATTGTTTATTTAATCAAAGCAATATACGAGTGTTAAACACATATATAATAAAAAAAATACTATTTTTCTAGCACGACTATTGTAAACTAGCAATATTTATCCTCAGAATTGAGAAGGTATCCGTGTAAGTTCTCCTTGTATAACATGTGAGAATGGCTGAATATTTTTTCAGGCCCCTTTGTAAACTTGCCACAAGGAAACCGTCTTTTAATTCTAAGCCCACCTACTGTTAAAGAGTTTTTTGTGTTATTCTTTGGAGGGGACTACATCATAACAATCATGTAAGAGGGACCCAAACTTTAATTTGTGCTGGGGCCACCACCACCTAGCAGTCTGCAATAAGGTTCAAAATGTAAATAAGTTACAAATGAACTTCGGAAATACTAGAATCCAAAAGAAAGGCGGCTTTACAAGTTGCATCCACATATATACCTCTTCAATGAATTTACGCAAGTCGTAGTCTGGTATATCTTCCAGGGTGCATTGCTTTGATGCTTCATGGACTTCATCAGTTGTAATGTAAGAATAAATCACTGGACTAAGGCAAGATACACCAAGGTCTAGGTGGGACAATAGGTAGGCACAAATCTTTCCGGCTAAGTGGAAAAGGTTTGAATGTACAGCATCAGCATTGTATACAGGAACTTTTCGATCATCACTACCCTCAAATAACATGGCTTCTGAGGAGAACAATTTACTGACTAAGAGAGAGCCAAATTCACCACGTAGTCCTCCAGCGTCAAGCCCAGCTTCACCAGCAAATCTGATTCTCAAGGGATATCTTGGATTAAACTTTGGGTTTTTAAAGAACACCACACATTCTTCCCAGAATTGTTCCCGGTCTACACTCAATCTGTTGCATTCTTGAGAGTCCAGTTGTTGTCTATGCTTCCCCATGATACTTTGTAGATCTTCAACTAAAGAAATACAAATAAAAGTATAGGCAGTTCATATTCAGTTACACTTCACCAGCAGCACACATTTTATTTACTCTAGAAGTTATACACAAACAACAGCACTACAACAGCTATTGGAAAACAAAATAATGTACATGCACACATGTATCTTTTACATGTTCATGTGTAGTGTAAGATTTAAACAGCCATATGGGCGCTAACCTGGATAAAAAACTGAGGGACGTACATCTACAAATAAATCCAATACCTGAATTACTCGAATAATTCAAACTGAATGCTGATTGCATCAAGTCCCTGTCATTGCCATCATCCTCACTCTCATCTACCAGATAAGAGGATGAGCTTGCCTGGTTTTCTATAGAGGACAGAGAATGTGGATGTAACATAAATACAGTTGAACCTCTGGTTGCGAACACCTCTCGTAAGCAACCACCTCTCCTCAGCGACCAATTTTCCAAAGTACCAAAAGTTTCCAACTCAAATCAAAATACCAGATAGGATTTTTCCTTGAAATTGACTTTATACATGAACAAGACATTTAAAACATTGGGCAAGTCTCTGCAGTTACCATATGCTAATGATGCAAAATTTTGACCAAATAGGCTCTAAGCTCTTATGAGCGACCACCTCCCGTAAGCGCTTACGGGAGGTTTGTCTGTAAAGTCTGTTCATTTCATTATGCCATAAAAAACAACTTTCCTCATCTGACTTTCTTTCAAGGTAGCTCACCTGTATGGGAGTTGCTTTTGTGAGATACGGAACAGCTTTTCTACCATATATGTATAAGTACAACTCATTAAAACAAGTGGGACTATTTTTTAGGAGAGGACTTACATGTACACTGTAATTTCTGGGAGTGTCTAAAAAGAAGGTATTGGATTCAAAACTGGATCCCCCATGAGGAGGGGTATGAGCACTGAACATGTATCCATTATATGGGACAAATTAGAAAAAATGTATTTTATGTCAACCCCATTTCATGAACAAACAGCGTATTTTGGACTATTATCACGTTAGACAGGGGGTTCTGCATGGGGACGCACTAGTTTGGTGAAGACCTGGACAACAACTACTGAGACCAAATCCGGTTGGAATAAATTTGGCCACCGAAGTGACATGTTTTATTACAAACAACAGACCAGACTGACGATAAACAAATTAAGTCTTCAGCAAAGGTGGGGCGGAAAAACCGCCATCATCTGAGTAGTACTACATACAATTACATATGGATAAAGAAAATAGTCCACAAGGCTGGCGGAAGGGGAGGCGGTGGAAAATAATTGAGACTTGTCTTCAACCCAGTACTGATGTGCACGGTGTGATGGTGGACGATCAAAAGGGGGAGAGCAAATAGCGAATCTCGGTTAAGAATACTATGGGCGGGAACGCACCGCTTCTTGATTGGTTAAAATCTGTCAGGAATGTTAGGGATTCTTGTGGGCTATTATCTAAGAAATGACTTGACATAAAATGACATTATGTTCTGACCATAACGTCCGGTTTTAACCCACAATGAACCCAATTCCCTGTAAAGAAAAACAGGTCTGTTTATTTAAGATAACTATATGCGTCACTTACCATCCCAGTTCACAAGCCTGGAAGCTGCTAAACTGTAGTTTCCCTCACACATGCTAAGTACATCTCTTAGAGATATGGGGTGTGATTACCATCAAAATTAATCCTTGGTATTCTGCTATTGAGACATGCAGTTTTGTCATTGAGTTCTGGTATTTTGCTATTGAGACATGCAGTTCTGTCATTGAGTTCTGGTATTTTGCTATTGAGACATGCAGTTTTGTCATTGAGTTCTGGTATTTTGCTATTGAGACATGCAGTTCTGTCATTGAGTTCTGGTATTTTGCTATTGAGACATGCAGTTCTGTCATTGAGTTCTGGTATTTTGCTATTGAGACATGCAGTTCTGTCATTGAGTTCTGGTATTTTGCTATTGAGACATGCAGTTTTGTCATTGAGTTCTGGTATTTTGCTATTGAGACATGCAGTTCTGTCATTGAGTTCTGGTATTTTGCTATTGAGACATGCAGTTCTGTCATTGAGTTCTGGTATTTTGCTATTGAGACATGCAGTTCTGTCATTGAGTTCTGGTATTTTGCTATTGAGACATGCAGTTTTGTCATGGTGTCCTGGTATTTTGTAGTTCCAGCATTGAAGCCTGCAGTTTTGTAATTTTGTTATGGTATTTTGATGATGCGCATTTTATTTTGGTGTTTTGACATGGTAACATGCAGTTCGGCATGACACTCAGTAACACATTGCCAAAATGTAAATATTTTAATTTATGTAAATTCTGCTGTGGGGTTTCAGTCTGACTATTGAATCTAATTATATTCAGCATCCGACAAAGTGAGCGTAGTTTCCTCTATGTTATAAATCTAAGTGCTTCTGTGGAGCAACTCGAGTGAGAGGATAAATTGCGACTTATTTATAAAATTACATTTCAATATTTTCCCCGACGTAACTGAAAAAAAAAGCCGATTCCATTCCATCCACAAATGAAGTCATGGTCCTTTTGGAAAAAAAGAGGAAATGTTTGCTCCAAACAACGGTAAGTCTTTGGTCACGTGCTAGGCAACCATAATTATTCCCATGTATCGAGTCTCACTACGACCAAACGACACCCAATCCGAAAAAAGTTATAAAGGAAAAACATTGCGGACTTGTGCGTCTGAGTTCGCTGAACGAGAAGCAAAGAAATGAATTTGTATGTCAACTTTTCTCACAGGTAAAATTTATCGCACGTAATTCATCCAGAGAACCATTAAGACCGCACAAGTACGCAATGTTCTTCCTTTATAATTTTTATTCGGATTGCGTGTCGTTTGGTCGTAGTGAAACTTGATACATGGGAATAATTGTGGTTGCCTAGCATGTGACCAAAAACTTCCCGTTGTTTGGAGAAAACATTCTCTTTTTTTTCCCCAAAAGGGTGATGACTTCATTTGTGGAGTTAAATTGCAATGGAATTGGATTTCTTTTTTTTTATATAAATTTGTCGCAATTTATCCTCTCACTGGAGTTGCTCCACAGAAGCACTTTGATTTACAACGTAGCGGTAAACGTACTTGTAAATAGACCACAAAAAATTTCGGCTCTTACAGTCACGGCTTTTACGATTGCTTACATCTGAAACTGATCTTTTTTGTGACTTTCAATGACCCATCCATGTTGACAAATAGTAATCCTTTCGTATACCTAAAACAGGAAATCTTCTTGTCATTTTCAATAAATTAAAACAATACAGTCATAAGGTATGTGTGTTTGAAATATTTTAATGAAAGGCCCTTTTAAATACGTCAATGACAGATTTCCCTACCCTTTCATATACTTCAACTCGGGAAATCCCTAG
Organism: Pachyseris speciosa; assembly: GCA_016490735.1. Taxonomy (NCBI): domain Eukaryota; kingdom Metazoa; phylum Cnidaria; class Anthozoa; order Scleractinia; family Pachyseridae; genus Pachyseris; species Pachyseris speciosa. The sequence goes on along the minus strand of JAEMWC010000134.1, from coordinate 406,670 downwards.
CCTTTGATGTACGACTGAAGCGTGAAAAAGGTACCCCTTTCGGGCGGAACATCCCCGTATAGGCCATTATAGGGAGTACTCCCCCCACCCGGGGCCAGTACCTTACCGTTCTGTGATACAGATACAGTCAAAAACACGTTACTGAGTGTCATGCCGAACTGCATGTTACCATGTCAAAACACCAAAATAAAATGCGCATCATCAAAATGACATAACGAAGTTTTCAAAGCTGCAGGCTTCGCTGTTGGAACTGCACAATATCAGGACACCATGACAAAAATGCATGTCTCAGTAGCAGAATACCAGAACTCAATGACAGAACTGCATGACTCAATGACAAAACTGCATGTCTCAATAGCAGAATACCATAACTCAATGACAGAACTGCATGTCTCCATAACAGAACTGCATGACTCAATGACAAAACTGCATGTCTCAAAAGCAGAATACCAGAACTCAATGACAGAACTGCATGTCTCAGTAGCAGAATACCAGAACTCAATGACAGAACTGCATAGAAGAATAACAAGAATTAATTTTGACGGTAATCACACCCGATACGAAGCGACGAGGACGTTGGTTTTGTGAAAACGGTGGCAGGTTAGTTCCGGCTATACTGCTTGTGCGTGTTTATCTTTTTCTCTTTTTTTTTTCTTTTTTTTCTAGTTTAAAAACAGGGGGTCCATGGACCTGGTCCATACAAGTGGTCCATGGACCCGGTCCAGAAGAGGGGTCCATGGACCCCTGGTTCATATTTTGTCCTCACCCGATAATGAATGAGAATTAAATCAATGGACGATATGATTGCTCACCCTAGGCCTTGTTGTTCAATTTGTATTTGTAGAGTCTTGTACACATGTTTTTTCCTTCGGCGTTTTAGCATTATCAAAGGAAAACTGAATTGTTTCCTCTTCCGAAAGTGCCATTAACCTTCCTATTTCTTCGTCAGTCCAGTTGCGTTTCTCCGCCATTTTGAATCTACGACCACTTTGGAGCATGCGCTGTAGCAATGTAACATGTGCAGAACAATCAAAAGTTACCTTCTAGGCAAGCAGGAGCGTTTACACGTTCCATTTTAAAGGCAAGGTGCTGGTTTTCGTCCTTGCCTTACCGATATTTTCAAAAACGGGACAACATTTAAACGTGGTCCAAAACCGCCGAAAATTAAATTCGCAAGGTACGGTAGCCTTTGACGGTTTACACCACTCAATTTACGCTTGCCTTGCCTGAAATTAAAATTACCCTTGCCGGTTTTCATCCTTGCCTTGCCGTATTTTTCTGTAGTGCAAATGGGGTTTCAGTTTTCTTTTTCTCTCTTTGAATTCACTTTACTGAAGTCAGCAGTTTCAGTAGCCTGATTCTCATGCCGGTTTGATTGTTGATAATTCAACGAACTTAGCAGACAAGACTTGATTGTCGTTGTTTAAAATAGTTATGGTTTCTTGTATACCAAAGGGTATGGTTTTTTTTAGCCGTTTTGGTCTGAAATAGGTTATTGTTTAATTTGTGCACTGTAGTCTTGAATTGGGTATGTTTTTTTAGAAGCTACTTCTTCATCATTAGGCGATAAGACCATCAACAAAAGACCTTCTCAAATAATGTTTACGCCAACCGTGTACGTGAAATAGGTCTAAAATAGGATTTCGAATTTTTTGGTCAGGTCTGAAATAGGGTAGGGAAAATCGCAGATTTTGGTCTGAAATCAGGAAGCGGGCCGCATACCCCCATCCAATTTTTCTGGGAGTACCCCTCCCCCGGAGGGAAAGGGACTCCGGCTTGAAAACCTCTATCCGTCACAGTTTGAAAATTTGAAAATTACATAACATGAAAACAAAAGGAAACGAAGGTATTATATTTCTTCTTTTCTGTTAATACTTTTGACCTCTATTAAGATATGCTTCTAAATCATGACTGTGTACGCAAAGAATGGAGGGAATGGATGTTGAAACAAAGTTTCAACGCTTTTATCTGTGCGTAATGCGGTAATTTCGTTAGGGGCTTTGATTAAGCTGAAAGAGATTGATGCTGTTTTGGGGTGATCAAGGCTCGCGAAGAGCCACTTCACATGCCATATAATAGATAATAATACTCATATAAATAATTAAGTGGCCACCATTTTCTCTTGGGGGCCATAGATTGATAAAGCTTATGACAGCAGTGACAGTGACCTTCAGAAAGTCACCTACTATTCCTGATAGTCTCCATCTTGGAAATTGTGAACTTGAACGAGTCAATGTTTTTAAATTGTTGGGAGTCTGGTTTCAGGACGATCTCCGTTGGAATCATCACATTGAGGAGATGACAAAGAAGGCTAACAAAAGGTTATTCCTCCTGCGTGAATGTAGGAAAGCCAATCTTCCTAAAGATGTTGGAATTACACTTTACAACACAAAGATCCGCCCTCTATTAGAGTACGCATCACCTGTTTGGGGAGGTCTACCTAACTATCTGTCTGAAGAAGTCCAACGAGTTAAAGACCGTAGCCTTAGTATTATTGGCGTACCAAGAAATGCCCTCCCTGCGCTTCATGAGAGAAGGAGTACTGCTACCAAACGAGAATTTGAAAAAATTCTAAAGGACGAATCTAATCCAAATAATGTTTTTGTTAAATCGGCGCCAAAAAATCAATATAATTTAAGATCTGGGAGAAGCACATATATCGAAATGTCGGGAACCGACAGGCATCAACGTTCCTTCATACCAAGAGCTCATAAACTTTGCGGAATATATATATATATATATATATATATATATATATATATATATATATATATATATATATATATATATATATATAGATAGATAGATAGATAGATAGATAGATAGATAGATAAATAAGAGATAATGGCAGTGGGGCAAACTTCTAGCTGATCTGACGGATGTAATAACGTTTCGGCTGTTCAGCCTTCTTCAGATTAAAAAGTTTAAAAACTAAGAATTTAAAACTATTTACAATGGTTGTGCTAGTCTGAGGTCCTAGCTTATATAAGTCAGATGATTAACAAATACAAAAAAGGTGAGTGACAGAAGTTATGTAATCGATCCAACGTAACAAATTCCCCGCAAGGGGCCTCTGAACAATCGTGATTAGTGTCATAACAAATTCCCAAGGCAGGGCCCTTAAACAATGTAATAAGCTCCCTACTGAGGGCCCTTGAATGGCAAAATTCAAACAAAAATAACAGAATCCCCCAACGGAGCCACTGAACGCAAAAGCAATCACACAACCTCTGAAACTATTTATGATAAATTAAAGAATACAAAAGGAACTGGATAAGAAGCAATTCATTAACCATGCAAGAACATGTGAAATGGACAAGTTATTTGTTGTAATTAATACGATTTTTAGATATATGTGCTTCCAGCCAAATCTGTTTTTCCTGCTTACCGTCGAACTAAAAACCTGAAAGAATTGCTAGCACCATCTAAAATTCGACCAAGCCTTGTTGCAACTCCAAAATTTGAAGAGGGCGGATGTTTTTTGTGTGACAAAGTAAGGTGTGACTTGTGTCATAACTTCTTACTTCAAGCCCCTAAATTTCAAAGCTTGGCCACAGGTAAACAATATCCCATCCGACAAAAAGTTTTTTGTTCGTCCAAAAATGTTATTTACTTAGCTACCTGCCGTAAATGTAACTTCCAATATGTTGGTTCGACATCGACTGAATTCAAAATTAGATTCCGCAACCACAAATCTAGTATGCTTAAGAATAGAAGAACATGTGAATTGGCGGTCCACTTTAATAGCTCCCAACATGAATTTTCTGATATAAATTTTATTATCATCGAACAAATTAATTCTTCTCAAACCACTGCACATTTAGACCAATTACTGCTTACCAGAGAAGCATATTGGATGACGCAATTATTCACGCTTAACCCACATGGCCTTAACAAGAGGCGTGAATTTCGCTCTAAAAATCGTATTAATTACAACAAATAACTTGTCCATTTCACATGTTCTTGCATGGTTAATGAATTGCTTCTTATCCAGTTCCTTTTGTATTCTTTAATTTATCATAAATAGTTTCAGAGGTTGTGTGATTGCTTTTGCGTTCAGTGGCTCCGTTGGGGGATTCTGTTATTTTTGTTTGAATTTTGCCATTCAAGGGCCCTCAGTAGGGAGCTTATTACATTGTTTAAGGGCCCTGCCTTGGGAATTTGTTATGACACTAATCACGATTGTTCAGAGGCCCCTTGCGGGGAATTTGTTACGTTGGATCGATTACATAGCTTCTGTCACTCACCTTTTTTGTATTTGTTAATCATCTGACTTATATAAGCTAGGACCTCAGACTAGTACAACCATTGTAAATAGTTTTAAATTCTTAGTTTTTAAACTTTTTAATCTGAAGAAGGCTGAACAGCCGAAACGTTATTACGTCCGTCAGATCAGCTAGAAGTTTGCCCCACTGCCATTATCTCTTATTTATCTACTAATTCACGTGGTGGCATAGTATCCTTCGGATCCTTCTGCTGGGAGTTCATTGTTTGTGTAATCCTCCTTATTCTGCCTATATATATATATATATATATATATATATATATATATATATATATATATATATATATATACATAGTTTTTAATATATTATTACGATTATTATTTACCGATTTTCTTGCATTTTTAATATTGTATTGCCATTGTATTTTTTCACTTAAGATGGTCAAATAAAGCGCATTATTATAGTGCAACAGCTTAAGGCCCATATCAGTCTTATGGTGTGTGCAATCTTTGTTTCTTTATCACCACGCGCTAAGGCCGGGGCAAACGGCTTCAACATTTGCTTCGACATCCGTTCGATTTTGTTGAACAGCAATACAAAAACGTGAAAAAGGTACCCCTTTCGGGCGGAGCCTCCCCGTATAGGCCATTATAGGGAGTACCCCCCTCCCGGATGTCGAAACCGTTTGCCACCCTCTTTTAACCGTGTTGAAACACTTTGAATGGAAGTGGGTCACAACCGGATAAAACAGAGCAATTGAACCAGTTTGATGATTAAGCGCGATTCAGCAAATTCCAAAAGGTTCTTAAACATTCTGTAGATTCTGGTATTATACTCAGGGGAATATACCTGCTCATGACCCAATATAAGTTGCGGTTGACATTCACGACCTCCCTTTTATCTTGCCGAGTCTTTTGTTTCTCAAAATGGAACAAGGGCTTTTGATGTTTTGGAAATGGAGCGTACAATTTTCTTAGTAAACAATGTGAACGTGTGATCATTCTAACAGTTGAAACCGCAAACTCAAGTCACCAAGAACTGGCCGCGCGAAAATTGGGACGAGGGCAAAGAAATATAAGAACGGGGGGAGGGGCCGTTCTCCATTTTTTGCTCTCGTCTCAATTTTTACGAGATCAAAAAATTGATTTGATAAATTGATTTGATTTGATTTGAGGCCAGAATGTAGACAAACTTCGTTCGAATGGGAACGCTTGCTACGCAGGCTACAACCTGTAGCAATATTTTAACGGTCACGCCCGGGCGGTCACGCTGCACAGATAATCATGAGCCCATGCCTGGGTATCCAGTTACGATATCTACTGTATTTTCTCCCTGGCGTATTGTTGATCACTACCGAGCTCAGTGATTGCATAGTTTTCTATTCCTCACGCTGGTTTCTGGGTGGATTCGAAACGATTCCGTCGAGTTTTGTGTGAAAGAGGGCTTCCATTTCAATTATAATAAACGTTGGTATGTGATAGGGTAGGGGGTTGACCCTTCCCCGTATGAAACATTTGAACTCATTTGCACTATGCACTATGATCTGTCTCAAAACGTATGAGATTAAGAAAATGTCACATCTTCACTATAATTTATTGTAACAGATGGTGTTATTAAGAGTCCAAGTTAAACCTGGTCTTATCTCAGTTGATGAGTTTGTCGTCCTTCTAGCGGTTTTATACTCCATGAAGTGGATCAATAACAACCACGCCCATTTCCCCCTAAGGACCCTAAGGTGTATAGCGGGAAAAAACAAAAGCTTTGTATGCTTTTTTCAAGAATCCAAAGGCCACTCGTGACGCAAATGGACAATTTACGGAGCAGTTTAAAATAGCTCGCGTGATACTAGCGCTAAAATTTAACATAATAAAGAACTTGAGGTCAAACCGTGGTTTCGTTTGCAATTGTTCCAACAAGGGTTTTTGCGACCGATGGGGACACATAGCTACTCTTCCGCTTTTTGAAGTTATCTTCTTTTTGTCGAAATGCTTGCAGATTCGCTTTCGTGCAGTTAATGTGATGCAGACCAATTTGCACAAAATACCCACTGCCCTCTGGTGGGACATGCGGTGGGACAGGGGTGGGACATGCAGTGGGGCCTGGTTTGCGTCGACATTGGAACTGCTTATTAAACCTCTAATTTTCTCTTGATACAGTAGATGGACGAGTAAAATACATAAATACATACCATTTTCAGTGTTTTCTAGGTTCTGTGTATTTTCAATTGATTGTTCGTTTTCTTTCTTTGTTTGCTTGTAAACCATTGTTCATACGCACTGAGTATGAACCGGAATGTCAAAAAATGCAAATTAAGTAGATGTGTCAGATTTATCAACCGCCTATCGACTCCATCAGTCGCTTGAACACACCTTCCTTCCTACCGTCAACAACATGTCATCTTACTTCGCACTTCTGGTCGCTGCCGTTGTCCTGGCTGTAGGTAAGTCGAAAGAATTGCTTTAAATGAACGTAATTTCTTGCACAATTTCTTCTTTGCTTGCACATTTTGCGCAATTTCTTACACAATTTCCTCTTTGCTCGCACATTTTGCTTCAAACATCCTCGTTGCAAAAATTTCAAGATTGCGAAATAGATCATTTACCTTGTTACCGCTCAATACATTTAAGATTTTCCACTCTTATTCTTTTTAAATGTATTTGGTTTTTGTAGCTAGCATTTGAGAGAAAATTTTGCAACGCATACGGAATTTCCGAGAGAGAATTTAGAGAGCTACGCATACGGAGTCAGGGGCACCCAACGAGCCAAATCAACCAAAAGCTGTAGGGAGGCATTTTTAAGTACCTTGTGCTTTTTGAAGTCTGTTTAAAGTAATGTTTCATTAGCTAGAAGGAGTTCATCTGTTCGGATTCCCTAGCTGAAATTTTAATTGCCCGAAAATGTTAGGGAACAAAATCTTCCTTTTAGAAAATGCAAGTTGAAATGAACTTCCCGCGAACTTTCTATGGAACTTATTTCTGTCCGAAAATGCTAGCTGACGTTTTTAACTGCCAAAAACAGCAATTACGACCATTCCGAAAACCTTAGGGGCTATGATTTCCCCCTTGCGAATCTTTTAGGCCACGTTTTAGTTACGAAAATCCGAGTGCACTCTTGAATCGACGCCGAAAACCCAAGGCGAACTACCATCCACGGAACAGATATCTACCGAAAGTTGTCGTTGGGTGCCCCTGAAGGAGTGTCCGCTTTCGTTCGACCCGCTGGCAAACTAGACGGCGTTGTGAATTGGCATACGCCCGTGTGGATTGGCGCGTTAATTTTGCATTTGTGACGAGCTTATCTTAATTGATATCGAGTTCAGTTTTGTGTTTGAAATACTTAACAAACTTAACATCTTTGATTCATGGCGTCGACATTGTGCATGGCTCTCCGGCACGTTCGTATGATGTCGATTCAGCCGGTGATCATGACAACGCAGAGGCATTACTAATCACTTGAAACTATGGAATTCAATCGTTGAGAATTATTTTAACCCATAACAAAGGAATCTGATGTCTTAATTCTCCTCATGGTTATTTTAGTGGGTTCTTTGAAATGGCGTCCGGTCTTGCTTGGAAAAAATCACGCAACGACTGTAATTGCAGCTCGTCTTTTCGAACGAGTAGTAGAATTCGAGCAGGCGCGAATGTTTTCGTTGCTCGGATGAACTTGAAAGATGGCAGTCAGCGAGAGAAAAAATTCTTTTCACCTTGAGAAGCGTACTTAATTACTTTCACTTTCCTTGTATTCCTTCTGAATATTGATGTACATGTAATTGTGTCTAGACACTCGTACTGAAACGGATATTTTAAGAGAAGGTGAAAAGGTTGAGAGTACGTGGCATTATTACTCGGGATACTGTAAGTATACCGAGTTATAAAATGTGCCAGATTTCAGTCTTTTTTTGTTGTTGCTGTTGTTGTTTTTTCCTGTGCAACAAAATGCACAATACAATTACGTTCCGGTGTTTGGATTGGCCAATGCACAATAGCAGGCACGCGGCGGTGTGTTCATTGGTTAAAGCAAACCACATAGTCCAAAGGGGGGGGGGGTCGAAAGGCTAACATCATTCGACGGTTGTTTTGAAGTTATGCAAATTCATCGTGTTTGAGTTGTGAAGCTAGATATTTTAATACAGCACAGTCTGTCCCCGCGAGAAGGTTTGCCGAGTGTTAAGAAAAAGTCGGAAGCCTCGCAAGTGTAGTGCTTATCGGCTAATCGATATCACAAGTCGAATTCGAATGCTGTGACAGAAAAATTACAGATTTGCAAAAAGTTGTTTTCGTAATGTGATACCTTCCATTTAATACGTGACCGCAAGTGAACACTCAAGGTTAAATAATCCACTTCGACCGCCGGAACAAATTTTCCTGCACATATCTTTGTAAAGTTGTGAAGCTAGATTTTAATACAGTACAGACTGTCCGCGTGAAAAGGTTTGCCGAATTTAAGACAAGGTTGGAAGCCTCCCACGTGCTGTGAGTATCGACTCGACAGTTCTATATTTAGGAAATCGCAAAGTTGTTTTGATGTAATTTGATCCGGTTTTTACCACAACTCAATCGCTGTGACAGTTCTATATTTAGAGACAAGTTTGCGAATTTTTGGTTTTCACGTGACGCCAGAAAAAGAAAACGAAAATTAAACATTTAGATTTTCAGGTAAATGACATTTTAAGCCAAGTAACACGCTTTGTTTTGAAAATAGAGCAGTTTGAATTTCGAGTTCTTTTTACAATGTGACATCTGGATTGCCTCTGAGAAACATGCCACATACACGGAAACGATTCACCTTATGTTTTCGAGTTTTGAATATCCAATATCTTAAGAGAAAGTGTCTATGCGAATGTTTTCAAGCTTCGCAGAGAGAAAAAACTACAGATGTTGCCACTTAATTTAGAAGTAAACAACAACAGTTGACAAGGAATATGGATGGCAACTCTCAAAA
>JAEMWC010000134.1:382500-392500 GCA_016490735.1 Pachyseris speciosa | reverse complement strand
AAAAGTGAAATAGGTAATACCTAATACCTTGCCGGTAAAAGTTAAAAGATCTCCTTTCTATTCTGTTGTTTATAGGCCATGGACAGGTTATCCAAATGCGATGGTGTACCATTTCAGACAAGGAAACCACCAAATGCAACGCTTTCCAAACCGTCGCACCCAATGTGGCGAATAAGACCAGTTTGAACGTCAGTTTTTCATGTGTCCAGGGTAGCAGTGCTGAAGATTGCATGAAAAAAATCAAGGATGGAAACGCCGACCTGATAACGCTTGACGGTGGAGAAATCCAAGTTGCAGGTGACGCTTTGTGAAATACTTTGCAAGTTTGTTTCATCTCGATTTAAGCGGCCTTTGCATTACTTTCATTTCCTTTGATGGACGATAGGAAAATGTGCTGCATTCGTTCAGCAAAAAATATACATTGTTAGGTAATTCGACATATTGAAAGATTCAGGACTGTATGTGTTGATTAAAACACCATCGCTCCAGCGTTACTGCCTTCTTCAAGGTATAAAAATGCAGCACATCTCATTTCTGAGTTATTTCTATACCCTTAAGAAGGTAGTAATGCCGAAAGGCAGTGTTTTCACTAACACAGACAACGCTAGATCTTTCATTACATAAATACAACTTAAAATTACCTCATCAAGTTATCAGCAAAAAAAAAATAGACCCAGGGGAAGCAGCTAGCCTGCGAGAAGGTGGTCTTGTCTGACTTGTCTGTCTGTCATTCTGCCCCCTTATTCTCCAAATTAGGAATTTTAGATAATTTTCACGTTTCAAATAGCTAAATTTATGTACTGTTTTCACAACAACCTGTTGCCTCCATTGTTTGTCAACTTGTTTCTTACAAAAAGTCAAATTCATAGCTATAGCACCAGAACAGCCAACAATTATCGCGTGCATCATTGCCGAACTAATCTGAAAAAATTCACAATTCTTTACCAAGGTCCAAAGATCTGGAATTCCGTCCCTGTTACAATCACTTCTCTATCAAGATTTCCTAACTTTAAGAAGAAACTGCTACAGTTTTTAGTAAAATAATTGCTGAATTGGCTAGGCCGTACACTTGTGCACTATCTATGTAAACATATTGTTAGTACCGGTATACACAAGGTGGCCTCAACTAAAAGCCTGGTGTTTTCTAGAGGTCACCTTGCCACATTGTACTTCTTATAAATTAATGTATTAGAAAAAAGGGCAAATAAAAAATGATGAAATTACATGTAGACGGCGCAAAGCGCGCGAAAATGCACACGTGCACGTCACGATTGGTTTTCGTTTTGTTTCTCATTGCCTTCAATAGTGGTGCGAGTTTTGCTGCCAATCATAGAGCGAAGCAATGCAAAACCAAAGTTAACGCAATTTATTTTCGATGCTCACTGGAAAACCGCTCTAGCGGGAAATCTTATTATTCTGGATTGTGTCATCTTTAATTTGTCATTTGGTTTGCCATACAGGCAAGACATACGATATGGTTCCTATAGTCGGTGAGGACTATGGCTATGGTTTTGGCACCAGTTACAAAGCTGTTGCTGTTGTGAAGCGCAACACGGACATTACGTTCAAGACTCTGGAAGGAAAGAAGTCTTGCCACACTGGAGCGGGCAAAACAGCTGGCTGGAATGTTCCGGTTGGTAAACTGCTAAGCGAGAAGATAATGGAGCCAGACAAAAGCTGTAATTCTTATGTGGCAGCCGGGAAATTTTTCAGTCAAAGCTGCGTACCAAGTAAGATATAACTGAATTTTCGTCTAAGAGGTTAGCAAAGGGTGTAAGACAGTTCCACGCTAAAATGTATTATTAAAAACTAGACTATGGATATTAGATTTCTAGCATTCTCATTGGCTAGCCGGACACAGGCCACCAGCTCATATACCTGCTGCGACAAATATGGTCAATGAACGCGCAAGCAAATAAAGAAAGTAGAATCGAATGTATGTGAAATGATTATAACCAACGAGGCGCGTCATGTATCATCCAGAGCGCCCTTTTAGAATAACCGTTGAATAAATCCCGAAATGAAAGTCAGCAAAATCGATCGATGGCCCTGTGATCCACTTGGCATTATCATAGAGATCGAAGACGATGTAAATCCAATGGCTTCGTGGCTGTTGAGTCGGCTTGTTTGTACAGCGAGTCAAGCAATCAGACCGTCCATCCATCCATCCATCCATCCCCCCCACCCATCCATCCATCCAGCCACCCACTTGTCCATCCACATATCATTATCCACCCACCCACCCACCCATCCATCCATCCATCCACCAACCCACCCACATATCCATTCACCATTATTATCTATTCCCCCACATATTTAGCCATCTATCCACCCATCTATTTATTCATCCATCCATCCGTGCGTCCGTTCGTCCATCCATCCAAGTTTCATGAGTAAGTTAGAAGATCCTAGTCTCTCTATCGAACCTTGGCTGTAACTTTTTGAATAAAATTACAGTTGTCTATCAATCCGTCCATCCTTCCTTCCTTCCTTCCTTCCTTCCTTCCGTTCGTTCCCTCGCTCGTTAATTCGTTCGTACGTTTACTCGTACGTTTCTTTGTAATTTCAAACCCAGGGGTCAAGCAGGACAAGTACGACCCCAATGCGGATAACTTGTGCGCTCTGTGCACCAATGAATGCACCCAAGACGGACAATACTCCAATTATGCTGGGGCTTTCAAGTGTTTGGAGGACGACGTAGGAGAAGTGGCGTTTATAAAGCATACGACCGTGCCAGAAAACGCTGCAAACGCCAGCTTATATCAGTACCTGTGTGTTGATGGCAGTAGAAAAGGTACGTATTGCTTTACCAGCCTTATATTCCGTTTAACTCTCATAAAGAAAATAACCAGCAGCTGGTTTCCGGTTAATTTGGCGAATTCAGGTCAAACATGGAAAATTACTCCACGAAATGATTGGCTTAATAGACTCAATCAAGCCACCAATGACAGCACGTCATGTAGCACTAAATCGGTAGAACAGTCAAGAAACTGACTACTGGGGCGGATTTTTTCTCGGGAAGGGAGGGGGGTTAGGGGATTCGTTCCAACCACCTAAAATTATAGCGCTAACGTCTAAAAGCTTGCTGTGCTGATGAGATCAAAGGCTGTTAGTGAATGAAATAAGAGGTCCAGTTATGCCAAAGGGAAGGGGGGTGGGAGAAGGGATAAATCGCAAGTCGCTCGCAGCTACAAATTAGGCGTTTTATCTGCATCTGCTGCATCAGCGCTAAGGTAAGCTTTGGTATCCTTTGCTAGGGTTAGTTGCTTGTATCAGCAGCTTTTTTTTATGAAACAAAGTTGCATAGAAAGGAAAAGTATGTTTGATCAGCATGAACTCAATTTCAACATAGATTTGTAATTATTAACTCGAATGTGCATCGAGAACTGTCAATCTTGTTAGCTTATTTTTCCTTTTTGACGAAAAAAATGACTTGAATTTACTTTGATTTTCCCCTCGGAATGCTGGAAAATGCATAACATTTGAAAATGTCGTGGAGGAGCTTGCCCCTAGACCCCCTAGATTCCCCCTCGTTAGGGCCTGTTTATATGGTCTCGGGTACTCGAGACAACCCCCCCCCACCCACCCGTGTTACCCTGGGCGAGCTATTTTTCCACTTATTTCTTTGAAAAGTTCTGCCAACCGTTTACATGAGATGGGCGAGACAACTCGGGTGGGCGAGATAACTCGGGTAGGCGAGTTGTCTCGCCTCGGCAGGTAGGGTAACCCTGGCAAGCGGGACAACTTTTTCTCATGTAAACTTTGTCTCGCCTACCCGGGACGAGACGGCCGAAAATTAGATATGCGCGTATGCGAAAAAAAGTTATTTTGGTCAAATTTTTCAGTTAAAAAACGCAAATTTATTTCAAGGAATTACATTTTAAAAGCCAGCATTACCCACAGTGATCAGATAGAGCGGGGAAGAAACTGATTCGGAGCTAAGTACGAAGCTAAGTTATGTGACACGTTATAAACTTCGAATTGGCTGATGGCTCACTGGTCCTTTTATAAAAAGAAGTATCGAATTAAAAATGAACCAAGGAAGGAAATTTTCAATCAATATTGACGATATTCAATCAAAGAGCGACCAAATACAAAGAAAGAAGGGCAAATGAGGATTTGTAAATTTGAGACGTGCTATGAATAACTAAGTAGGGTCAACTTTGTCTCGGTCACGCAATTCTCATATAAACCCTCGGTAAAGTTGTCTCGGGGAGGAGGGTTGTCTCGGGTACCCGAGACCATATAAACGGGCCCTTGGGCGGTCGTTTACTCGAACCTCCTGTCTGTTAATCCTACATCCGCCAAGACAGAATGGAACTACTGATCTTTTGTCACGATAAATATCCTCAGACCACGTAATGCATCAGTTTGTGTAGATCATACAATCCACTGCTAATGGATTAACTATTTAACTATCGTTTAAGGTGGCTCTTACCGGTTTCCAGCATTTTCAAGCACTACTCTTTTGATGGATCATTACTACCATTTTTTATAAGTTAATACCTTTAAAGTGGTATCAAAGAAATGCCCAATCATTGTTGAACAAGTTATGAAACTTTTTTGACATAACAGGTTACCATAGCAACACCATAGCCTGTTAAAAACACCCCTTATTTTAGCTTTAAGCGACAATAACTCAAAAACGAGCTCGGTGACCCCCATTTTTTATTTTCGGAAATGGTATTTCAAAAGGAAAATTAACGATAAAAACGTTACATGACGTTTCGAAGACCTCATGTCATCATTGTCGAATGTGGATACATTAACTTAATTGACACTACATATATACAGAAATAGGTGCGTGTGTGAATGATAAGAATGTGAATAATGAAATAATATGGCGAGAGTCTAGTGTTCACACAAAGAGTTTGGCGCGAATAGAGTCACTTTGGGTGTTTAGCTTCGGTCTTTTCTTCTTAATCAAGAGCATTTCAAAAATTAAACACTCTAGTTTGCTCCGGCATTTCTTAAGAATTTTAAAATTCTCACACGCAGGTTCGACGGCCTTAAATTATGCTCGTCCTCCAAGTGTTTCCCGATTACAGAATGTTTATGTTCTTCAACACGCTGATGGAGGTGGCGGCACGTATAACCGATATAATTTGTATCACACAAATCACATTTGAATTCGTAGACTACGCACTGCTGACTCACTAAGGGAGGCTTTAATTCCGTAACTCTTAGCTCGTTAATGATCTTTCTACTGATAAAAATTGGTTGTAGATCATGGTTGATCTTTTTTCCGAGGTCACGAAGTCGACTGCGAACCACGTCGGCAGATTTTTGATCTTTGAAAGGGATAGTGATCCGTAGGAGACTGTCCGATGGCGTGTGACTCGCTTCTGGAGGTGAAAGCTGTTGATAGTAGCGTCGATAACCTTCTCAGGAAGTTTCAATTTCAAAAATATCCCTTTCAAGTTCTTACATTCTTGAGAAAAGAAGTCTGGTTTTGATGACAAACGTTTTGCACGATCTAACATAGTTCTTAAAAGTGATCGTTAATTATACCTACGGTAACCTGTTATGTCAAAAAAGTTTCATAACTTGTTCAACAATGATTGGGCATTTTTTCGATAGTTATCTGCGTCCATTTGTCTTTGCTATCGGCTAATAGTATAAAATAATCTAGCAAAGTGAAACTGTTGTTGACGTGAAATAAACTGTTGGTGCTGTTATAACGATACCAAATGAAAAAAGAGTTAATAATCGGTTTTGAAATACTTCGTCTAAGAATTTCATCCACAGGAACTGCCCATTGCAGATCTGATATAATATGGCATGAAAGTACTATAGTTCTTGATGGATATCTCACGGTTCTAGGATCCGCCTTGTCTAATTTCGCAATAGTTTTCATGTCAAACTTCAGCAACGGGTACGGATAGTTGAGTAAATTGTCTAACAACTTTCCTGATTTCAGATTCACCCGATAACTGCTACTTAGAAATTGTTCCAGCGCACGCCGTGATGATCAAGTCAGGAAACAGTTACAACTCCGATTACAAAAAGTTCCTACTGAAAGCCGCAGAGCACTTTGGAGTCAACCAAACCGACTGGACCATGTTCCAGCTGTTTAACTCCACCAAATACGGTGGCAAAGATCTGCTGTTTAAAGATTCCACCAAGAGCCTTGTTGACGTTGGACAAGCCAAAAACAAATATGATACTTGGCTTGGTCAAAAATACTTGGACGACCTCAGTGCCTTGAACAAATGTCCCACTCCAACTGGGGGAAGCAAGACCAACAAGTCTCGTTCGGTTGTTGCCATGGTTTTCCTCGTTGCCGCTCTCCGTGTCTTTTTTTAAATGAACATCAGCCCCTGTCACGTAAGCTTGTCTGTGAACCTTGTTCAGTACTCTTCTTTGTTATACCCATTTTAGAACTCAGTTTAGAAAAAACGAACAGTTTAATCAACATTACTTAAACGAAATAACGTTTCAACAGGAAACTCAATCCTTAATCCGATATGCTTTTTTTTTTTTTTGCTAAGCTGACAGAAACCGTGATAGGCCATGATAGTGTGGTTACAATTGTGTTAGGAAGTTGGTTGTTTCATTCGATAAAGATTAAGCAACTGCTTCAAAGTGTAATTCGAAAAAAGTTTGTCTCTTGTCTCATTCTCAGCGAAAGAATATTCAAAGATAATATATCTCAAAATAAGCGTTTTTAAGTGTATTTTTCGATAAAGAAATGGCAGTTTTGTTTCATTTGTGAGAGAATAAACAAAATGGAGCTGATTGGTTGGTTACTTCTTACATTACAACTTCATGGTACCAGGCTTATAGCGTAGTAACAATTGTGTTAAGAAGTTTCATTCAATCAGTAAAACAACTGCTGCAAAGTGTAATTCGAAAAAACGTTTGTCATTATATTTGTCTCATTCTCAGAGAAAGAATATTCAAAGATAATTTTTCTTAAAATAAGCGCTTTCAAGTGTATTTTTCAAAAACATAAATCCTAGTTCTTTGTTTCATTCCGGAGAGAATAAACAAAGTGGAACTCGACATTGTGTTGTTTCAAATTTCTTTAGTTTATAACTGTGTATTTCAGAGTTAACTAAAGCCTGGCTCTCTTTTAATCCCACTGTCTCCTGGCCTAACATTTGCAATCTTTCATTTGCAATCTCCGGCGAAAAAAAAGAAATTCTCCACTGTTTTGAATGAAATAGGACTTCCTAGCCTTGCCTCAATTATCGTGTTGCACAGCGAAAAATGATTAACAGCATTGCTAAATTAGTAACGATGCGACACGTTTGTTGATTCAGAAAAAAAAATGCTGAAGTAGTTAAGGCTGCTGAATAGCTAGTATTAGTCGAACCCTCCCCTTTGGAGGGTTGATACCTCCCGTAAGCGGACACCAACAGACCAAGGTCTTTGCCGGCATTTCTCCGCTGACACTCTAAATTTATAACCCCTTGTAGGCGGTCAACTCTCGTAAGGGGGCACCTTGCTTGACTCCAATACAAACGTCTCCAACTTGAACCAACAGAATCAACCACACAAGTACCAGACGTTCACTGCCGGATTTGAATGATTTGATTTGGCGCCTTCCTTTTCAATAAGTGCCTGTCTGTTCAAAGACGCGCCCCTCTTTCAAGTTTCCTATTTAACCTCCATGGATTGTCACCGCGAGTTTAGGTGAAATGTGTTCGAGATTGATATAAAGGAGAATTCCCGCAAACAAGAAGTCTAAATTTCCAAGCACTGGAAGCTAATGCGTATGTGGAGGTGCTGTTTAACTAAGACCTAGTTTGATGCTCCTGGACGCCATGATTTCCATTGTGAAAGGAAGAGTTTACCTTAAGCCTACGACACACTAGGCGATTTTACATGCCGATCGCGGCGAATTTGATCGCCAGCGAATTTCGCTGGTGATTGATGCTGGCACACTAGGCGAATTTTTTCGTCGATCGCGGCGATTTGCCTTGATTTGCCACTCCAGTTTTATTCCTAGGCTCCGTCGAAGCCATCATTCCTCGTTGTTGTCGGCCATTTTGAAAAGTCATGTGATAAAATCGCCCAATCTTATTGGCTGACTTTACTGGCGATTCGCAGCGAGGAGCGTACAAAATCGCGGGAACGGGCACACTAGGCGAATGCCGGCGAATTTAATCGCCGATATCTGACATGTCAGATACCGGCGATTTTATACGCCGATCGCGGCGATCGGCGAAAATCGCAATCGCTGCACCGGGCAGACTAGGCGATTTTCGCCGATCGCCGGCGATCGGCGTATAAAATCGCCTAGTGTGTCAGCCCCTTTACATGTTCTAAGCGATTTTATCCAGAAGTTCAAATGTGAGAAACAAAAAGAGCTACAACCTCGACGCTAGCGGCGAATTCCTGTTTAGCATTGTGCTCTTACTACACTCCCTATTATAACCTATGCGGGGAGGCTCCGCCCTCAAGGGGTACCTTTTCCACGCTTCAGTTATATGAAAGGGTAGGGATTTCACGAGTCGAAGTACATAAAGGGTAGGGATTCTGTCATTAAAATATTTAAAAGGGCCTTTGATTAAATTATTTCGAACACACATACCTTATGACTGTACTGTTCCAATGGAAGGTATACGAAAGGGGTACCATTTGTCAATGGAAGGTATACGAAAGGAGTACCTTTTCTGTCAGAAATAGTTTATAAGGGGAACGGGTCGGACCTCGTGGCGGAGCCTCCCTGTATTAATATTTTATTTTAGTAGTCCCCCAGGAGGCCACCCAATTTTCGCCTTGTACTTTCTTCGACCTACAACAGAAACGTTAAGAGATACCGACTGTTAGCAGTCTAAGGGAAGGCTTGTCAACTGGTTGTCTTTTTACACGTAATATCTTTCTACTGTTCATCAAGTACTCTGCTCTCGCCCTAACGATTACTGCCGTATTCGTGGCTCAAGCGAAGTCCGGCGAACATATTTCCTGTATGTGTTTGCAAACTGGCCGCAAAGTTTAATTCTCTGTTTGTACGCTGTTCAGACAATCATTGTTTGTGAAATTTAGCGTGAAATGCACAGTAACGCTTACTCGTTGGCATTGTCCAGAGGTTAGAAGAGATGATCACAACCTAAGATTTCTTAAGCAAAACATCAAAGTTTTGCAATAATTGTCCCTTCAAGCATAGAGTTGTAAGCAACGATTTCCACATAGCTCTGTTTAACCCAAAGACGCATATTTGCGTAAAATATACCGCTTTTGCTTTTATGATTTATTTGTTGTTTAAATTTTGTCACAAAGACATAATGTGTAAATAGCACTAAATGATGCTTTTTGCAATTATCAAATCCAAAAAACCGACAACAATACCTGAATTCCGCTACATGGCACAGTTTTTTGGCAGCAAAGCCCAAAATGCTAGTCTTTTGACCAAAGAACAACACCAAAAATTACACATTTTCGTGGTCAACTTTTTAATAAAAAAACATTGCCCAAAAATCAAAATTCTACATATACAGCAAACCTTAAAGCCAGACCTTGGCATCTGGAGGGAAATTTTCCTCTCACTTCTTCCACAAGCCACGCTTTAGCCATTTTATTGGAGCCAATCTCGCGTATCTCAAGTTGTCTTGTTCACGCCCCAGAAGAATTCTGGGAAAGTCAACTATTCCAGGAACATAGAACCCTTCCATTTCCTATTTCCAAGGGCCACCCAGTACTACCAGGAAAATATGACGTCGATTGAACGTTTTACCAGTCAAAACTAGCCCAAATTGCCTTGGTAGGCCCTGGAATCCTTCCACAAAGTTAGCAGAGAGACAGCTTTGGCCATCCACCGCCATATTGGCTACGAAGCAGATTTAGCGTCTCATTCAGCAAGAAACCGTCTCTCACCTCTGGCTTCTTTCAAAGGCTTGCCTTTACCCACATTCCAGCTTAAGGATACCAGCCTGGGGGCCTTTGTGGAGGAAATGGCTCGAAAAAACCTCATAAAGCGGCAAATTTACCACAATCAAGCTTGTTGACTCGGTAAACGAACAACAGCCGCTAATGTGCGTGACGTCACACCTTT
>JAEMWC010000134.1:302500-377500 GCA_016490735.1 Pachyseris speciosa | reverse complement strand
GCTCGCCGCTGCACAACAGACCGTTCTCCATTATCTGTGATCCCGCTTTTACTGAGGCAAATAAAGTTTTAGTTAAATCCAGCAGCAGTGTCGACCACTCCAAGACGAATTTCCACTTGAAGAGCCCGGGAAAGCAGTTCTCGTCGAAAATAATTTTTCA
Organism: Pachyseris speciosa; assembly: GCA_016490735.1. Classification (NCBI taxonomy): domain Eukaryota; kingdom Metazoa; phylum Cnidaria; class Anthozoa; order Scleractinia; family Pachyseridae; genus Pachyseris; species Pachyseris speciosa. Next base: position 377,340 of record JAEMWC010000134.1, on the reverse strand, counting down.
ACCAGTACAACCGTCTCCGTTTCACAAATTGCACTCGCCCTACGGGCTCGTGCAATTTTGTGAGCCTTTGAAAAAATTTACTCGTGTTTATTTCTTCCAAATTGCACTCAAAATCATGTGATTACCTATACTAACATTTCGCGAATATTAAATTCAAATCCACAATGGTTAACCATGTTAGCACTAGAGTTCTGATAACCCAATGGTCCATTCAGTTCCGGTTACGAAGACCAGTATTTTGGTTTCTAATCAAAGTAGTTGTGGCATCAGACGGTAATGAAGTTACTTAAGAGGTCTAAGAAGCCAAGAATTTTGAGTAAGTCTACACTGAGCTAGAATTAGGTTGACTCGCCACACCATTTACAGGTACAACTTACTAAATTACCATAAAAAAAATCGAACTGAACATTTAACGAGGCCTACCATTACGACACAGATTAAAAATAAAATGCGGTGTACTGAAAACGATCCTTGTGGAGAAAATCTTAACCACAAAAAGGATATTCTGGAGCTTGCACAATAGATCCAAAATGCCTAACATGCTGTACAGTGTTTTTAAAGAGATATACTCATGGAACATTTCTCCTTGGTGAGGTAAGTACATACTGCAGGGACCGCTCAGGGGGAGCGGCTATGGGGGCATAAGCCCCCCCTCCTCTTCCCCCCCCCCCCCCCCCCCACTCCTCAACAGTAAAAAGCAAGTAATACTAAAAGCATTGAAGTTACTTTTCTATTTAACGTTTTACCGAAACGTTTTACTAAAAGTCAGGAGCCCATGAGTAGGAGCTTCACTCTCCCATACAAGCCCTTTGAGTCAACCTTTGCACGTATCTTTTCTATTTTTAGAACGCTGCGGGTTTCTAAATTCGCACGCACTGTTTAGAATGCTCAAGAGAAGGATCGGGACAACGCACTCCCCACCTTTGGCCACAATTTTTTTACTGATGCTTGTGTGTGGAATTTACTGGAAAGAGATTTTCCCAGTAAATTGGAGCCTCCTGCAGAAAAAGCCGTTCTAAAAATAGAAAGATATGCGCAAAGGTTGACTCAAGCAAACAGTGCATATGGAGGCTCCTATTCATGGGCTCCTGTAAAAGTATAATATATAGATTTAGCCAAGCCTAAAAGCGGAGCTCCACGATTATAATTTTTTTTTGGTACTGGTATTGAACAACGTCGCATAGCTTTGCTCTCTTGCGCCAATATTTTATGTTTAGAGCAGTCAATAGTCAACAAACATTACAAGAAAACAATACACGAGGCGTATGTTTGTTCGAAAACAAATTTAAACAATCAACAAGGATCAAACATTTTCATCCAAAATCGTGTTGGACAGGCATGTTTGAACGTTTAGCCACATCTCTCAACATTGTATTTAAATGGCTTTGCATGTTTGATCAAGATCAAACATTTTCATCAAACATTTCGCGTTAAGAACAAATGTCTCATCATTTAGCAACCCCAACCAACAAACCGTGGACGGCGGGTAAAAAGCAACCAAATGAACCAAACAACGTCGAAATTTCAGCAATAATACGCAAAAAATCGTTCTGTGGACTCACTCTGTCTGGTGTTTGGTCAAACATTTGTTGGTGCGTTTCATAGCCACCCAACGTTATGTTTGACAAACATGATGTTGGATGAAAATGTTTGACCGTTTAGCCGGGGCCTTAATCCTTTTTTACGAGGACTCATTGCGATTACGTGTTAATAAGATAAGGACAGACGTTTCTTAACGCTGTTGAGGGACAGATATCGAAAAACAGTCAGCCAAGCGGAGTAAAAACACTCGCTCGCAAGCAAAACACTAGAACAAACAAACAATTCAACTAATTTTTTGCGTACAAAACGAGTAGAGATGATGATTATTTATGTCTATTCGAAAGAAAAATACAATTTTCATTCCCGAACAAAAGTAACAACGATTAAACCAAATGTTAAGCTTCAATTTATTTAATTTACCTGGCATGTGTTGTACAGGTTCTTGAAAATACGTATCCACTTAAGTAAAAAAACGAATCACCAAAATTAGCAAGCGGTTTATCCAAAGGAAGAACTTCTTCCACTGAATTTAAGCTATCGCTCCTCCCATTAATGCCGGTGAACTGTTAAGTGACCTTTCTTGGTGAGCTGCAGGATGCCGCGGTAAGGTGAAAGTCCTTTAAGCGTAGAATCATGTTGTTTTTCAACCACACGAGCGCTATGTAAGTGGATCAAAGTTTTAAGCTTTTCCTGAGAAAAATTTTCGGGGAGCAGGGATGGCGCAGTGGTGAGAGCACTCGCCTTCCACCAATGTGGCCCGGGTTTGATTCCCGGACTCGACGTCGTATGTGGGTTGAGTTTGTTGTTGGTTCTCTTCTCTACTCCGAGAGGTTTTTCTTCGGGTTCTCCGGTTTTCCCCTCTCCATAAAAACCAACATTTCCAAATTCCAATTTCATCTGCTTGTAAGGCGCATTTGATCATATTCACATGGAAAATGCGCTATATAAGTTCTAAATTATTATTAAATTTATTTATTATTATTAAAAAATTTTTGCTCTCCCTTTTTATATCACTTGAAACTACACGTTCTGGAGTATCTTTTAAACTAGTTTCTGATTTTTATGCCTTTTACGCAAAGAACTTCGAAAGATGATGAAGTTGTTTTGCTCAAAATAAAGAAACCAACTGAATGTGAAATGGCTGTGAAATGTCGAGCGGCAGAAAGCGAGTGAAAAATCAAGCCTCGTTTTGGTTTGGGTGTCCCACACCTGGCTTGAGCCTGCGATCCAATCAAAAGCCAGTACGTGGTCAGCGGTCAACTTCAAAAAAAACAGCTGACCTTGATGAGCTTTAAACTTGAGCCCGCGATATGGTCACGCGATACTGGTCAGCGGATGCCTTGTTTTGACAGCTGTCAATTGACCATAACATGGATGTCCTAGGATGTCTGATATCAAAGATGTAGGCTGTAAACTAGGTGGTCAACTAGAGTATGGCCGTCATGTTGGATTATAATTATATAGCTGTTAGTTAACCCGATATTGTCAGCATAGCTATTATCCTTTAATTTTCAAAAACTGTCCAATTAAGGATTAATTTGGATAGTTTTAGATAGGACTTTCCTATTGAAAATGGCAAACTGTCCAATTTAAGAAAAATAGGACAGCTTGTATGAGCCAATCAAATCCAAGAAAATACAATAGGAAATGGAAAGTAGCCAATCAGCTTAAAGCATTGCGTCAGCGCGGTAAACAGGACGTCGTGTTGCTGTGTGTTGTTGTTGAACAATGGCCGAATTAAGCAACGCAGATTTGCCAAAATTTTCCATTTCTCAAGACTTTTTAAGCGATAACACCGCAAACGAAAGATTTCCTACGCTGCAAGAAAAAGACCTTGCGAATCTGAGAGGCAAAAACCAAAACCAAAACACCTCCAAGAGTACAAAAACTTGGCTGAATGTTTTCAACGAGTGGAAAGTACAGCGTAACGAACGAAGAAAGCTTGGAGACATCCCTCGCAATGAGCTGGATGGAATTCTTTGCCATTTCTTCGCGGAATTAGAAAACAAGACAGGGATGATTATGAGCCTGAAAGCTTGGCTGTTATGCAGTGCTCGTTGGACCGTCATTTGAAGAACTGTGGCAGAAATAACAGTATTTTGCAAGATCGTGAATTTGCACAATCAAGACAACAACTTGAAGCGAAAGCAAGAGAATTACGAGCGCAGGGTTACGGAAAGCGAAAAAATGCCTCTCATGCATGTAAACTTAAAAAATGTCACTGAACACTTTGGCCTCCGAGGAAGACAAGAACACTATTCAGTGATGGTAAGGATAATACTTGTTTGGGAGATGCCAAATTACATCTGACAAGCTATATAATTAATAAGTAAGAGGACTACATGCTTGTCCAATTTTGGAAATAATTGGATTCAAAAAATTCCTCTGACAGCCAAATTGGACTCGGCCTACGGCCTCGTCCAATTTTGGCTGTCCTCGGAATTTGTTTCATCCAATTATTTCCAAATTGGACAGCAAGTAGTCCTATTACATATACTGATTAGGATACAATTAATGGGACATTTCACATCCCATACATGGAAGGGTGGACGTACGCACGTATGGTCGTACGGTCGTACGGTCGTACGGTGACCAAAACCAAATTTTCTCGAACAGATGGGTTACCATATTTTCTTAACTATGGTGCTCCGCTAGAAGTTTCATCACACCATGTTAGTTTTAAATGCATTTCCAGCCATTTCAGAGGACTTTAAATTTAAGATTTTCCGCGGTAGCGTGTCCCCGTAACTCCTAGTCGACTCACGCTCTATAAAACGTTCGAAGTCAGTCCCCCCCCCCCCCCCCCTCCCCCACTCCCCTACCAGTTGCAAAATTTCTGCGCGGACCCTGTACTGTGAGCCAGCGAGTTGAGAAAGGCATGCAACCAGACTTATGGCATCAGTTCAGTGTGCATGATCACGTTGTTAAATGCAAGGAGGATGAAAGAGGAGGTCATTAACCCCCATTAGCTGTCATATATCATAATCAGTGGAAGTAGGCTATTTGTCAAGTACCAAGATTGTTACAAATCCCAGTTTGAAATGGTTGTTGTCTTAACTTGCATACATTGCATAGTTTTTCTCTTACTAAGTAACATGGCTCATATACTAACATAAAACCTATATTGTGCATATTCATATTCGGCTGAATTTAATAGTGTTAAAATCGCGAAAAGGGGTTCGTTAGGTCTCCCAGTGCTTACTTATTCATGCACCTACTGTGGTGGAAGACAGCATAGACATAACAGCATAATAGCCTTTTAACAGGTATTACAGTGCACTAAAAAACTACTTAATTCTGATTGGCCGAGAACAGTACAATTAACCACAAATTGTATCCCGTAGGAGTATCTATTAAGTTTCCATGGCAACTACGTTTGATCTTTGTGAGTAATTTTGCAGATTGCACCATAAATTAATCAGCGCATGACCTTGTACACTTAGTAATTTTGTTGAATGTACTAAAACTAAAAAACCGCACGACCTCCCCGTACAATTCAAGATTAATAGATACTAGTGATTTTGAATGTTACCGAGTTGAACGCGGCTGAAGGCTCCTGTAGAAGGTTCAAAATCACTCGTAACTATTAATCACGAATTATCCTCAGGGATGTGCGATTTTCGATATTTATTTATTTATTTATTTATTTATTTATTTGAACAAATATTTTGACAGGATGTTCCCAGTTCAGCAAAGGCTGGTTTAAATGGGGTCCTGTATTCTAATTCCATCTAGGGGAGTTTAGAGGGGAGCTTTACAGTCCACCTAAAGTCTGAAGGAATTAACGATGTCCCACACGACCACGCCCTCTGGTTCGAATAGGCCTTTACACCTCTGATTGTCACTTAATTTAGTCTGGCAAGAATGTTGAACTAATAAACACAACTGAAGAAAACTGAGTGCTCGCCGTTTGACTGGGATCCTCACATCGGCATCTGAACACCTCCACAAAAGCCTTGCGAAATTTCTCGCTGAAAAAACTGTAGATGAAAGGATTGCACGCCATGGAGCAAATGGACAGCAAAGAGGCGATTTCCACGAGAATGCGATACGCCTCTGAGCCTTGTAAATCTATGAACATAGAAACCAAAACCATGACCTGAAATGGCAGCATACAGATTAAGAACACGACGATCACAGTGAGCAGCATAAACGTTGTCTTTCGTTTCCTCTGTGTCCTGTGATTCTTTATTCCATGCGGCGAACACTGCTCTTTTCCGTGATTGCCTCGTGATGTTTTTTGGTCGCCCAAAACGTGCTCAGGTTGCCAAAGTTTTCGCAAGATGATAGCGTAACTTCCACAGATGACCACAACTGGAAAGACGAACAAAACGACGAAAGTGACAACTGTGTAGACACGGTTTCCCATGTCACCCCCGTGCGCCGTCCAATCCTCAAAACAATACCTTTTGGGTGGGAGGTCTATGATCTTGACCACCATCCCCTGAGGAGTTGCAATGCCACAGGATACCAGCCAAATCAGAATCATGGCAACAATTGCTCTTCTGTAGGAGTGTTGAGAGGCGCGGGCGGAGAAAGGATTTACGATTGCTTGACATCTGGTGATAAAAACCGGGTGGAAAGTTAGTAATAACGAAATCAGTTAGGTCACGAACCGATCTTCTCCTGGTTGAATCTTTGTTAGATTTTGTTTTAGCTGCGCTTGCGAGTGAGTACTTTAGTGAGCAAGACAAATGAGAGAGGTCACTGTCGGAGAAGTGTCATTTTTCCCCCACCTCTCTTTGCTTTTTCTTTGCCTTGGTTTTTCTTCGGGGCTTGGTTTCTCCCGGGCTATGGATGAGCTAACTCCACTAAGGTGTTTGTGAACAGATTTCAATTCTTTGATGGTTGCAGCATTTTATGGTTAAAGTGATTGCAATGATTTTAATTGAAGATGTGCGCAGTTTTGAATACTTCTCGCTACAGCATTAGTGAAAAGAACGTAGGAAAAAATTCGGATTTTGTGTGCGAGTCAAGTTTTCTTTTCTTTAGTACTAAAGGTGCGATGATTTCTCGTATCTTCAGTCTTTCACCCGCAGTTCACTTACATTTATCTGTTCATCACCCACGGGTTTTGTTATGAACCCACAAAATTACCAGTTCCCAGTTGGCTTGTTAACTCAGTTGATAGAGAGCTGCACCGATATCGCAGAGGTCGTGGGTTAAGTTCGACCACCAAGCAAGCCCGCTTTTCGGCATGGACAACGAAAGAACCATCACAAATAAACATGACAGATACGACATGACGAATCAAAACTCCCACCTAAATCTATTCTGTGGAGATACAACTTTATTTAGCGAGCGGGCAAAACAAAGCTCAAACTCGCGAAGCTTCGTATTCTAAATACGTTACCTTTACCACTCGGTCACCTTGTTTCGTCTTCCCACTAGTTAATGGACCTGTTATAATTGCAGCTGTACTTCAACGAGTTAGAAACGTCTCAATTAAAGCAATAACATTTTTGCCAGTTTCTCTCGTATGTACACCACTGTCCTAACCCCCTCCCACTCTTTCCTCCATTCCAGCCCTTGAAAAGAAGACTCGTACACGTATGCATGATACTGTGCATAAGATTGCCTATGTACCTTTCTATTGCCAAAATGACCATCGAGAAAATGGACACCGACAGCGAGATGGTAGAAATCACTTGTGTTACCAGACACATGAACTCTCCCAGAGGCCAATAATGTGGGGAGATTGCCAAGGCCAGCATTCCTGGAACGAAAAGGACAATTGACAGCATGTCCGACAGAGCCATGTTGAAAAGGAACAAGTTGGTGACATTGCGCATGTCCTTTCTCTTGATGACAACGATGCAAACCAGTGCGTTACCTGAATAGAACAAAGAAAATGCGGTGAGCTCCCTAGTAAAGATGGTCCCTTAATATGGTTAATCTTTCTTGACAACAACAGCATATTTTACTTCATATTATTTACTTAGCTGTCTGCTGGTTGCAAAACTAATCGAGGCGGGAAAAACTTAAAACACTTCAAGATAAATAATAAAGTGATGACCAGTACAGTAAATAAACTAAATGATAGGAAATTATCTATAGTTTAGTAATGAATAGAATTAATGGCTGTATCAAACGTACTAACGTCTCTTGATTGTTAATTTACACGTATTTCAAAACTGGTTTACTATGCTCATTAGAGTAAAATATGGGTTGACACTCTGGAAGACAATGATTGTTATTCCGACGAATTCTAACGGACCGGACGCAGACAACGATGAGCCCTTTTTTGTTTTACTGTCCCACTGTTTAAATCGTACAAAAGAGGGCGATTGTTGAAAGAAAGATATACTAGTAAGAGCCAAACTGTGAAAAGGCAAGGAAAAGTGTTTGTATGGCTCTTTTAGATTCTCTTCAAGTATCATGTGCGGTGGTAAAGGAGACAAGTCCAGTAACGGCTTCACGTCAGCGCCTAAGGACGCCGGCGATCATCAAGCTGAATTGAGGCAGTGAGAAATAAGAAATGAGAAAAAGCAGCAGAAGAAAAGTATAAATTCCTATGTCTTTTGTAAACGCTCCTTTCCAAATAAGGTAATGATGGCGTTTTGTGTGTTAAAAGTTGGGTAAAGAGCCAATGAGATTGCTTGAAACTGAGTATTTTAAGTGAGAATTTACGTTACAATAATGGTTCGTTACTCTGTAGCGTGAATGCAAGAACAGCTTTGTAATCATTACTGAATAACCAAACCGACACTTGTAGCATTATGCAGCCAGTCGCTGAAAAGACCTATCATAAATTAACGCTTAAATGTAAAGACAGAGAAATTGCAGAGGAGAGCATAGCTGTATCCAGCCTATAAGTCACTATCCAGGATTAGTCTTCTAGCGTTCTATCACATTTACCGTTCTCGATTGGCTACACTACTCGCTATCTATTCTGTGATAGCGAGTCTTGGCTGTCATCAAAATGGCGGCCGCTTTTTTGCGTTTTAGAAGTGTCTGCGAGAAGGGTTGTTTAGTTTTGATTATAAATAATTAGATTATTCGCTATCACCAGCTATCACACGATAGAAATCTCGAGCTCATCGTGTAATTGTTAAATAGATACTGAACATTTACAAGTGACAAAGCATTTTATCCATTGGATATGAATTTAATATCAGCTGGATTACGCCATCCGCTCTGTGAACAACTGAGACCAGACTTCTTAAGACCGTCAGTGAATATTGTAACGCCACAATTCTCAGTTAAAACACGTCGTTAAGAGAACAACACACCATTTTAATTTTCACTAAAACCAGTCTCACAATAATCATTGCTTCGCACATGGTTGTACGCCATAGGTCACGTGACTTACTTAGATTGGTACCCGCGGGATTCGCCTAGCGCTACACTACTCCCCCCTACTTGAGCACTGTCCCAGTGCTGGGCCACTATTTCACAATCGTTCCGTAAACAACTTCAATTAAACACAACAGATTAAGTCTTCAACGTTGTTCACCAACATGCCAAGTATCTAAAGTTCGTAGGTAATGAAAGGCATCAACTTATACTTGTCTAGTTGCCTAGACTGCCCTATAATGCTTATCAGTCCCTGAACACTTCAGGTTAATCAGTCACCCAAGTTCCGTATCGACTTTGTGGCTTCCGCTGCCTTGATGGCCTCCCACAAACACTGGAATCAATCCCAGGTAACTCGTCTACAGTCGACTCAGCAGTTTGACAGCCGATACCCGCCTGGTGGAGGTCATCTGCAACAGAAGTTGTCAGTTCTGTACGAGGCTCAGGTTTCCTCACATCCTCAGACCTTTCACCGCTATCATCCCCAATGAAATCAGCATTCTGAAGTCTCGGGGAAACATCATCCTTGTCTGCTTCGGTAGATTCCGTTTCGTCGAGCTCAACTCCCTCCCTCACGTTAACCGGAGCTGACTGTCCCTCGCCGACAAAATTTGAATTCCCAACCTCTGTCTGCCTCCCCTCTTCTCTTGGGGTCGATAATTGCGTTTGCCTTTTTGGAATCCATCTCTCCAGTGGGGGTCTCAGACGAGGCTTTAATCTGTCTGAGTGAACGACCTTGGGCTCGGCCTTTCGTCTGAATACGGTACACCACATCCAATAGAATCGATACCACAAGATAGGGTCCTTCCCAAGCACAGTCAAGTTTGGTGTTTCTCTCCTCTTCCTCCGAACGTTATGCAGCCAAACAGAATCAGCAACAACAAACGGTCTACCGGAAAGCCGTTTGTCATAGTTCCGCTTCTGCCGTACAGCTGCGTTGTTCAAATGACGCCTGGCCAAATCATGCGCACTAGCCAATTTCTTCTGAACAGCTTGTGCATAGTCCGTCTGGAGTGGTGATGCATCAGGTGGTTTCTCAGTTATGACATCCAGGGGAACCTCCAGTTCCCTACCCAACATCAAGAGGTTAGGGGGAACTCCAGTTGACTCATGAACAGCACCTCGATAGGCCATCATGCACGTTGGAAGTTGTAGATCCCAGTCTGTCTGGTCCTGCTGGATTTTCCCACGCAACATTTCAATGAGGGTCCTGTTAAAACGCTACACCTGTCCGTCAGACTGGGGATGCAGTGGAGTGATGCGAGTCTTCTCGATGTCCAACAGCCTGCAGATTTCAGCAAACACCCTTAATTCAAAGTTAGTTCCTTGGTCGCTATGAAGTTGACGAGGTACACCAAAACGACAAATGAACTCGCTTATAAGCTTCTCTGCAACAGTAATAACCTCCTGGTTAGGTATCGGGTAGCTTTCAGTCCATTTAGTGAAATAGTCACTAACCATGAGTATAAACTTGTTCTTTCGCGGAGTTTCTGGTGGTGGGCCAAGAATGTCAGTCGCGATTCGTCCCTTGGGAGCTCCCACCACGTACTGCTTTAACGGAGTACGACGTTTGCGTCCCCAGGTTTTCTTAGACCCACAGACATGGCACCTAGCGACCAATCGGTGAACTGCTGAAGTAATAGTAAAAGTCCTGGCCAGTAATAACGAGATTGGAGAGCACATAGGGTCTTCCGTACACCACGATGACTTGCAGTCGTATGACTACGATGAGCTTCAAAAGCAGCCTGTCAATCGTCTGATCTCCTCTGTCACTTTCCCATTTGCGACAAAGCACACTGTTTCTGAAGAGCAGCCGGTCCGGCACTGTGACCACAAGGTCTTCACAGCACAACTCTGAGGCGACACATCTTCCCACAATGGTTTTTCTTTGCCGGCTTCCTTCCAACCAATAATAACCTTGAGATCAAAGTCAGCTTCCTGCTGTTCCCTCAAGAAGGTTAAAGTCCAGGTTGATTCCAACTTGACAGTGGGACATCGAGCATCAACAGGTTCTTCATAATTCACAGGTTGTTCGTTGTCCTGGCAAGGGACATGCATCACAGTCTGAACACCAACATCAACATGAGTCGCCCGCTCCTGTGACTTCCAACCCTTACACCACTTACAACGGACATCACAGGGTCTACGGGAAAGTGCATCAGCATTCAGATGTCGCTGTCCTGGTCGATACTGGATCTCGAAGTCAAATCAATCCAACGTGCAAGCTGTCCCTCGGATCTTTGGCCTGGACAACAAAACGCAAAGGTGCATGATCGGTTCCAATGCAGAATCTTGTACCTTGTAGGTAATGCCGGTGTTGCTTAACAAACTCAACGATTGCCAAGAGCTCACGACGGGTCACACAATAGTTCCTTTCAGACTTGGACGATGTCCGACTTGCAAACGCAATGGGCTTCTTCACCCTGTCCTGAAACTGTGACAACACTGCGCCAATGCCATTGTCCGACGCATCGGTATCTAGCAAAAACTTTACCTCCCTGGTCGGGTAGGCCAGGACTCTACCGGATGTAAGTAAACCCTTCAGGCTGTCAAAAGCCAGCTGACACTGCTCTATCTAAGCAAATTCCTTCTTGGCTTCCGTTAGCTTGTGCAGCGGCTTAGCTATGGTCGAGAAATCAGGGATGAATCGACGGTAATAAGAGGCCAAGGAAACTTTTGATCTCCGTGCTGTTTTCTGGGGTGGGCCAGGTGCGAGCTAGCTCCACCTTTTCAGGGTCTGCAGCAATGCCCTCCTCCGTAACCACATGTCCGAGGTACGAAACCCGTTTTTGGAAGAGAAAAACACTTCTTTGGCTTAAGTTTCAGTCCTGCCATGGCTAGTCGCTCAAACACCTCTTTCAACCGCCCTAATTCTTCTTCAAACGTGCTTCCCATAACTATCACATCATCAAGATAGATCCTGAAGCAAATCTTCCAATGAAGGCCCTTTAAAACAAGTTCCATCAATCTGGCAAAAGTGCTCGGTGCGTTGCATAGGCCAAAAGGCATCATCATCTCCTCGAAGGCCTGCAGCAAGAAATAAAGCGGCTTCTTCTTGGTTCCAACCATTAACAACAGAGCAACGCTCAAAGTGCTTCAAATAATCACGTAACGACTGAGTACCATCATAATCCGCAGGATAGGCTTGTTTAACTTGCGGCGGTGTGTAAACAAATCAGGGAAGCAAGTATCCCGTTGGTTCTCCGATGCGAACGGATTTGCGGAGTGAAATCGGTGACTCGCACTGCTAACATTTACTGATGGATCCAGCGACGATGCGGACGGGCCCGCTGACTGAACTCGCCGACCTGGACCTTCCACATGAATTAAGCAATGAAAACGTAAAGCTTGTGGGATGTGGCTGGAGTGACAAGGATCCTTCACAAATTAATGTGATCAAGTAAGCTGAAGCCACTCAAAAGGCACTAAAGCCACAAGGTAGCGGGCATTACCCCTTAAATCTACCAAAGCAAAGATTGAGCCCAAGCATTAGCAGCCATGGACAGCTGTTTCGGCCTTGTTAGGCCTCATCAGCATGGCATAGCTAATGCTCAGGCTCAAGTACCCACATATCAATAAAACAAGCAATGAAAACGTAAAGCTTGTGGGATGTGGCTGGAGTGACAAGGATACTTCACAAATTAATGTGATCAAGTAAGCTGAAGCCACTCAAAAGGCACTAAGACCACAAGGTAGCGGGCATTACCCCTAGAGGGTAATGCCCGCTACCTTGTGGCCTTAGTGCTACCGCTACCTTGTGGCCTTAGTGCCTTTTGAGTGGCTTCAGCTTACTTGATCACATTAATTTGTGAAGTATCCCTCCACATGAATTGATTAGTCCACAGATGAAACAGACTCTGGTGTAAATGGTTTCTCGCTTTAAAAGGGTTAACTGGCGTGGAACAACTCATTCCTTTCAATCCTGAATCCACATGTGAGTTTTCCACCATTGAAAACGGGTGATACCACGATAACAAACACACAAAGAGACTTTGGATGCAGAACAACGGAGGACGGTGAAATTCACTCACGCAAACCATGAAAATATCGCCATTGAACAGATATCCGTGAAGTTTGTCTTTGTTCACCGCTGCCACCAGTGTAACGCCACAATTCCCAGTTAAAGCACGGCGTTAAGAGAACAACACACCATTTTAATTTTCACTAAAACCAGTCTCACAATATTCATAGACTGTTCACAGTTCCTCTATTTTTCCGTGAGATCGTCGAGATCGTACACGTCTTGTTAATGGCGGCCATCTTGATTTTCAAACGTACCGAGTCAACCTGGAGACCTGTCAAATCCACGAGGCCCGCTGACTCGGTACATTTGAAAATCAAGATGGCCGCCATTAACAAGACGCGTACTATCTCTACGGTCTCACGGAAAAATAGAGGACTGTGAACAGTCTACAATATTCATTGCTTCGCACATGGTTGTTACGCCATAGGTCACGTGACTTACTTAGAGGGGTACCCGCGGGATTCGCCTACCGCTACAATATGAAGTTTTGTGGGCCTCAATATCAGGAAGAGAACTGGTGCGCACTACGGTATCTCAAGGCTTTCAAGGCTGCCAATGCTATAGCTGTGACTCACATTTGATCCCTTATATAACATATCAGAAAGAAAGTAAGGTGCTTGCCCACTAAATTCCCCAACTTCTTCCTTATAAGGAATCCTATTTCGACCAACCACAGCCAACAGGAATTGATTTTTGTCTTTAACTGAATCGCAGGTCCCAACAACAAATGGTTGGGGCTTTAATATCAGCCGGTGGAATTCGAACTTTATTCACAAAAAACTTCTCATAGAATTTTTGATGACAGGTTTTATAGCATCAGAGTTATGGATGACGAATTATAAAATAACGTGTATCCTTCATTCCATCGCAGTTTTTCTCGCACTCAACTTACAGAGATCTTGCCGTAGTTTTTTAGCATTGCTTCGAAAAAAAATAGTTTTGTATTCAAGTAAGCCTTTGTAATGCGGAGCTCGATTTTGTCGTAAATGACTATTTTAGTTAAATCGGCGAATAGATATTACAGCGCTCTCTTCAACTGAAAGTCATTTCAAATCTCATCTCGGTAGTTGGAAGCAATACTTGTATTACTTCAGTAGTGGTACCTTTACCAAATCATAAACGCCTGTCGGAAAGATTTAAATAAGATACGTGCCATCTTTTTTTCTGCATTCCCATATTGTTTCATGACGTTTTAAAGGCAAAATTTCGCAAGCTAACACAGACTGGTGAATCCGGGTTATATTTTTTGGCTGAAAATTTAAGTGGCTGCAGTGTGGGACAAAACATTTGTTGCCTTAATTTCAGAGTATATATTAGCCTCATTTCGCACTTTAAACGACAATTTGCCTCTTTGGAAAATACGAAATTGCTTTCCGTAGTGCGGGGAAAGTTTGATATGAGATCCCACCGTAGATAACTCCAGCTTTTTTGTCACAATTATTCAATTCGAATTTATGAACAAGCAATACACCAAAACGGATGGCTGGGTGGGCCCTTCAAATTCTTGGTAATTTGGTAATGGATTTATATACCGCACATATCACATAGTTTAACGGCGGTTTACAATTCTTCTCTAGGGTGAGACTGGACGTCAGCCTGTAAAGGCGCCTCTGGCAGCCGCTATCAGTCCATATGTGATCTCACCCAACCACCCAACCCACGCATGAATGTCAGATGAAAGATAGAGATAGACCACCAGGGTACTACATCCCCTACTCTTTTCGAACAGTGTGTGTGGTTTCTTGAACGTCCCACAGATAATAAGGTACAAGTGTTAATAATATTGACCCTTTATATCTATGTGTTTAGATTTGATGTCTGACGAGTGAATTTACGGAACCGGTTTAGCGAAGTTGTTTTTGGGTAGGATCTTGAAACCTGTGTATTGTTTCTAAACAACCGTGTTTTAAAGTCAAACGCACAACACTTCAATCACGTAAACGGCACATATGACGTCATAAACGTCCCTTCTGCCATGTTCCATTCAACGGATCTGTAGTTTGCGCCACAATACAAGAATGCCCGCAAACGATGTTTTCGGGAATTCATACGTTCGGGAATTCTACTTTATTTCAGTTCATTTCAAGTCCTTAGACCCTCAGAACAAACGTACTGAACGTGGAAAAAATTGCCTTTTTTCTCGGTTGGCCTTAACACTAGTGTTGACATATTGATTTATCGTTGATGGCACTTCCTTATCAGTAAAGGGCTTATTTCAACAAAGGTACTCCCTATTCCTATCAATATTCATTAACAAGCTTTAGTATGATCATTCCTTGTAGATTGCAAACGAAATACATGAATAAATGCCAAACCCTGTAACTTCATACACCGTTCTTATTTGTTTCAAATTGTTGTGAGCAGACTAAGACGACACTTAGGCGGAAAGTGTTTCATACTCTAACCCTTCGCATAGACATTTGATTTGGCGTCCCGGCTGTTTTTGCGCGATTTTCGATCGAGGGGGGAGAACAACGTATGGGATAATTCTTGTAGTTTCTTCAACATTCCACCATCAGTCCCCCTTATTTTATAATAGAACATGATAAAAAACGTCTTGCCGAGAGGAGTACCAAGGTTAGAATATTCAATCATTCTTGACTAGGAATTCCGCAATCTCTAACTGATAATAATTCATGTTTCACTTTGTCTAACTAGCGTCCTTTCGCCGTAAAGCTACAACAGATACATTCTCCAAGTCACTCACCTACAATGGAGACGAGAAATAACACACCATAGATAACGGCGTATGCTGCGATTTTGTCCACAGGAGTAAGAGGAAGTGATCTGTAAATGTTGGACTCGCATGTGTTGGGGTTTTCAGAGTCGTTGATTGGTCTGGAGCAATTAATGCCGGACATTTTCCTCTCCCAATGTTTTGCGATTGACTCTCTGTATTCCTGAGTCCTCTTTTAGCCACTGATCTGTCTTTGAAAGAGAAAAGCAATGACTTTTTGCTGTCAACTTTACCGTAGAAACCAAACTATTTGAAAACAATTTTCGTGTAAATATTTTCGGAGGAACAGGCAATTAAAAAACGGCTCGCTTTAGGATAAATTTTATGTTTCACCTTGGGTTGTTATCACTTACTCGTTGGTAGGCTTTACATACGGAAAAAATTGCCACTTTTGTTCAATTCCAATGATTAGAAAAGCGTAGTTTTATCTCACCACAACACCTTTTACTGCTCTTATGTTTATATGCCAAACAGATCTATTGTAATTAGTTTTTCAAGTTTAACTTAAGCCGCATTGTTTCGTTTGTCAGAACAGAGCACATGTTTCTCTTTATTTGAACTGGGCGGTATTTTAATCACTTGTAAAAACCAAAAACAAACATATTGTGTAAGAGAAAATGACGCTCGACCAACCAGAACATTTTGTAGACAATGAAGGATGATAGATAGGACACACAAAGACTAAAATAGGTGTTAAACGACATAAGCTTTTAGCGCTTTAAAAGCTTATGTCGTTTTACACCTATTTTTGCCAATTAAAATTGGCAAAAGAATACATTTAGGAGCTGTCTTCCCGAACACACAGCTGTGACCGGGAATCCAATACATGTGGAGCTTAGAGGTAAAATCCACCCCACGGGAATGAGTGGGCAGCGCAGTTGAAGCGAGGCGGTTTTGGTGGTTGGGGGAGAAACCCGTAGACCGTTCGACTGGCGTGCCGTGCAGATCATTGGCTCAATCATAGAGGACCGATAATTCACGTTTTAACATAATTAGGGGCTCACCTGCCAAACTAAAGGCATCGCAAACCGATCTCGTATGTACTGCCTGTAAATAGTCACATAAGATCCAAAGATCCTGAAAAACGAGGTAAAAGAAACAGAAAAGTGCTTATCAAGGGCAACGGAATAACGCTTTAAGGGTTTATATTTTGTTTGGTTCTTTTAAGTACTATTTGATTTCCAGTTTCTTTGCATGGAACAATTCCCTTTGTATTCTCATTGTACCTCTATTTCCATTTTAAGTTTGCCCCACATTACCCAATCAACCCTGGTATCTGTTCCGTTGTTAAAGTGAAATTATGTTTCGGAAGCCTTTTCTCACCTAGCACAATTTAGTGTCAAATACATGATAGACATTGAGGCATTGTGATGTGGACATCATTGTACATGACGTCTAGCAGAAGGGCCAAGTTAGCACTAATCTTGCATTGACTATGAACAAATCCTTTAAAAGGCATGGTAGTTTACCAAGATTAGTGCTCATCATGCTTCGAGAAGCGCCACAGATTTAATTTATAATAACTCAATTTAAATAAACAACTATGCCTCGACGTAAGCACTAGAATAGTAACCTGGCTGATAAGCTGTTTCAGTTTAGCTGTTTTGTATTGAGTGTGTTTCCTTTATGACGTCATGTACATTTTCTTACAATAAATTTGAAGGGTGGCAATTAAGTGATTGCAACACCTAGAAACTGATGACTTTGCTGGAAACTAAAAAAAAAACATTATTCGCTTGTACATTTTGTTCGCTTGTACATTTTGTTTTCCCAATGCAGATCATGTGATGATACTCAGGAAATTTGTTGCTTTGTCTTTTGTGTTCATTAACAGTGTGCATGCAGACATATTCATGGTTGCATTGCATGCTTTTTAATGAACAAGACAATGGATCAAATCTGCTGAGTATAATCACGTGATCTGTTTTGGGAAAATCATGTACAAGCGAATAAGGTCTATTATCACCCTGGGGCCGGTTCCTGAAAGGTGTAATAACTCTATCCCAGGGATAAATCTGCCTTATCCCAACAGGTATTCCTGGAATAAGGCAGATTTATCCTTGGAATAGAGTTATTACACCTTTCAGGAACCGGCCCCAGGACATACTATGGCGCGTTATCAGGGTCAAAATAAAAAAGGCACACGTTTCGTTGTGAATTTAAAATCATATGTTCCCTGTCATTTAATTCTGCAAACTTAAGTTATTTTCCAGTTTGAATTGTGAATAGAATTTCGACATTTTCATTATTCCTAAAATAAAAGTCTCTTCTTTTCATTCTGAATTGTAAATAAAAACATTACTTGAACATTAGTCAATAAAAGAAATCTTAAATACCTTCTGCTACCAAAATGCAAAACAACAGGTAAACAGAAACGCAGTCGAATTGAGTAAAAGATACTCCTGCTAGCAGCGATATGGGAGGCTGTGGTACGTATTGAAGCAAATACCAATCTGCTTATAAGTGAGCATAAAGCCTTGGAGACACATTTCGACGAACTCCAAAAGAGCCTGCAATTTACCCAAGCAGATGTGGAGGAGGTGAAGAAAGAAAACCAGCGATTAAAATATGAAATAGAGTCAGCTAACGAGAAAAACGATAAGCTAGAGAAAAAGATTGACCAACTGGAGAAGAAATTTGAAGTCAAACGTCGAGCAGAGAAACTCTTTAGAGAGGAAATTGGATGAGGCGGTTAAAATGCATGACAACTAAGAACAGTACTCAAGGAAATTCAACTTGGAAATATATGGTATACCCGAGCAGAAAAAGGAGGATCCCGAGGAAATCGTGCTCAACCTCGCAAAATGTTCAAATACTGATCTAGGATCCGAAGATGTCGACATAGCACACCGCATGAAGAAAGGTAATACACGGCCTAGGCCGATTATTGTCCGATTTACCAATTATTATAGAAGGAACAAATTATACGTCAACAGGAAAATGCCGCGCAAAGTAAATGTTGGAAGATTCATCGAAGGAGCTGACAGAGTTTACATTAATGAAAACCTCACTGCCTTAAGATCAGGATTATTCAAAAACGTTAGAGATGAAAAAGGACAACAAAACTGGCGAATCTGGACTTTAGACGGCACGATTTATGTTAAAATGAACCCTGCGGGTAGCTCTGTTATTCAAATTAAGTGTGAGGGGGACCTAAGTAAATTACGACGTTAATTTATGCTTTAAACTTATCTAAAATATTGTTTACTGGGTTCCGTAGTCTTTTCCTTCTCCTTAACCTTGATCATATTGTATGCTTGTTTACGAGTATCTTAAGTTTTACTTTGTTTTACTTCGATGGCTGATGGTGATTTAGGGTTTGAATTAGCTGTTTTTAGCTTCGGAGGAACGCGGGTAAACCCCAGAGGAATAATTTAAGTGTTAATGTCTTTTTGTTTTAGTTTTAGTTTTAGTGTTATTTTGTAGTCCGTGCTTTCTCCTTAGTGTAATTTTACGCGTAATTGTATGTAATATTGTTTCTCACTGTTTTGTTGAAATAATGTCACAACTGAAGATTTTGTCACTGAACGTGCGTGGTCTTCGTAAACCAGAAAAGCGAAGAGCCATTTTCTGCTATCTAAAGAAACAAAAAGTTTCAGATTTTTGTCTTCAAGAAACGTTCTCGAAGAAAGAAGATGAAAGCATTTGGCGTGCTGAATGGGGTGGTAAAATTTTGGGTTTACCTCGGTGTAAGAACCTGACGAGGTTTTCTTTGTTTTATTAGGTATTGTTTTGCTGTACGCCATTGTTTAGAATGTTTTGTTTTCTTTGTTTTACGTCATTCGTGAGTTTCACAGGTTCTTACACCGAGGTAGAGCCAAAATCTTTTTCTCTCATGGGTTCTATCCTCGTGTACCGGTTCACAAGAGCCGATACAAAAGACCAAACAATACACAACAGCTAACCAATGACTCCTAAACAAAGAAAGAACAATGGTTATTCCCTTGTGTACCGGTACACCAGGACAGAACCCTTTTATGGCACAGAGCACGCTAGAGGTGTATGTGTTATGGTAAATCCAAATAGCTTGTTTCAACTGGAAAGTGTAGAAATCGATCAAGGGGTTCGCTTCGTAGTGGCCAAACTAGATGAAGATTAATATTTATGCACCAACTGACTATCGTCAACAACCAGGATTTATAAGAACGCTCAGCCGACTTTTGTTTTAAAAAACTAATTTATCAAAAGTTATAATAGCAGATGATTGGAATACGGGATTAAGCAAATTGGATAAGAGCGGAGGATTGCCTTGGAAAGAGACTAATTACAGGAATGCACTTTTAAACCTCATGAAAGAACTTAACCTCACTGACATATATCGCACAATTCATCCAAGTACAAGAACTTACACATACGAATCTAAAAGTCTGAGACTCAAATCAAGAATTGACTTTTTCCTTGTATCTAAACAGTTCATTAATTATGTAATCAAAGCAGAAACTCACACATCAATTGCACCAGATCATAAAGCAATTTTCCTCAATTTAAAAATACACAACAGCTTTAAGCGGGGTCCGGGAACTTGGAAATTTAATAATTCGTTATTGCAAGATGAAAACTATTTGCATTTAATAAAAGACAGCTATGCTTCGATTGAAGATAAATACCAAGACGTGGAAAATAAACAACTCCTCTGGGAATTAATTGAAATGGAAACTAGGGCAGAAACAATAAGCTATTCAAAAACGAGAAGATTAAACGTGAAAACCCGTGAAATCGCGATTCAACTAAAATTAGAAGAATTGGATCGAAAAATATGTAATGACACAAACTTAAGTGACGAGATCCTAACAGAATTTGAAGCGCTCAAAAGCGAGCTAAATGAAATCTATTCAGCGAAAGGAAAAGAAGCGATGTTCAGGTTAAAAGTAAAATGGGTAGAGGAAGGAGAGAAACCTACCAAGTATTTCTTTAATTTAAAAAAATGCAACTACGAGAAAAAAATTATAACACAGCTTAAAATAAGTGATGGAAAGATAATATCCGATATAAAACAAATAAATAAAGAAGTCGAGGAGTTCTACAAATCATTTCTTAGTTCTAAAGTTCCACCAGAGCATCACGAAAACTTTAATGAATTGTTTAATTCTTTTGCTGAGGAAAAATGACCATTTCTCAAAGATGAGGTATTATCTCATTAATACCAAAAGGCGAAAACTATCTGGTCGAATTAATAAATTGGCGTCCAATTGCACTTCTAAATGTCGACTATAAAATACTGGCAAGAGCAATTGCGAAAAGAATTGAACTCAAATTACCCAAATTAATACATTCAGATCAAACGGGATTCGTCAAAGGAAGGTTTATTGGTCAAAACGTAAGACAATGACGTTATGGAATATACTGAACTAAACAAAATCCCAGGAATTATGGTACTTGTAGACTTCGATAAAGCATTTGATACGTTAGAATGGCAATTCCTTCATAATACGCTAAGATATCTAAATTTTGGTCCAGACATTAGGAAATGGATCTCTGTGATGTACTCGGATGTAGAAAGCGGAATAATAAATGGCGGTGACGTTACAAATTACATAAAGGTATCCCGAGGTGTCCGGCAAGGCTGTCCCTTGAGTCCTATCCTTTTTATACTATCCGCAGGACTACTAGTGCAAAAGATACGTCAGAGTAGCAGGAATAAGGGGATAAAGCTCCCAAATAATGTAGAAGTAAAACTAAGCTAATTTGCTGATGATACGACACTTACCTGTGAGGATATTGAATCACTAAAGGAAAATATAATGATTATAAACAAATTTGCTGAAATCTCAGGCCTCAAAATGAATAAATAGCAGACTAAAGCTATCTGGATCGGATCGCAGAAGAAGAATAAAAAGAAACCCTTAAAATAAACATAACTAATGAACCAACTAAAACACTGGGAATCTATATCTCGTACAATCGTGACAAGAATAACGACCAAACCTTTTTATCAAAATTCAAAAAATGGAAACAAAACTAAATATTTGGCTGTCTCGGGACCTCACCCTTATGGGACGAACTTTATTGGTAAAAGCATTAGGGATTTCTAAAATAGTATACTCAGGCTCAATGCTATGTGTTCCAGAGGAGGTTATTAAACGAGTTTAAGAAAAGCTCTTTAGCTTTCTTTGGCGAAACAAAAAGGACAAAATAAAAGGAGCTGTATTATATCAAAGACCGCGTAGAGGAGGTTTAAACTTTGCAAATGTTAGAACAACTGTTAAGGCACTTCGATTAAGCTGGATTGGCAGGTTATTAAGTGAATCTAATGATGCTTGAAAAGCAATTCCCAATGCTTACTTCAATAGATATGGAGGATTACCTTTTCTTTTGAAATGCAATTATAACACAAAAAAACTAGACAACAGTATTTCCCCCTTTACTTAGAACTTCATAGATTACTTTAGTGAACTTAGGGACCAATATAGGGATGACTGCTTCAAAGGTGACTTGATTATATGGAACATCAAAGATATCACTATCGAAGGAAAATCTTTGTATTGGAAAACCTGGAGCGAGCATGGGGTATATTTTGTACAAGATCTTCTTAAGAATACTGGAACATATCCATCGTATGAATTCAAGACAACATTGAAGTTAACTTCATCTATTACTGCCAAATTCTCTCTGCAATTCCCAAAAGTCTTAAATTAAAAGCTATGATTATTAAAAAACCTCTAGAAACAATCATAGAAACTGACGTATATCAGCTTGCTGAAGGAAAAACCATTTGTTTGTCTAAAATGCAATGCAAGGATTATTACTAACTCTTCCCAGCGAAATGGGAAACAGAACATCATGGTCCAAACATTACCCCCCCCCCCTTCCCCTCCCCCTCGCCAATAAATGGAGTAACTTATTCACAATCATCTCCAAGATGTCGGCACACAACAAATTAAGACAATTCTCTTTTAAACTACTTCATAGGATACTAGTGACTGAAAAGGAACTTAAAAGATACAAAATTAAACCGGATGATGAATTTTTATTTTTGCAAAGGTCCTGATTCCCTGGAACACACATTCCTGGCTTGCTCTGTCACCGAGGACTTTTACCACGAGATGATGATATGGTTCAACAACGAACAGATCGTTTTTAATGATTTTTCACTACCCGTAGAATCACAACATCTACTGAGGTGGAAATTTGGAATTTTCATAATACTGATGAAAAAGTATATCTACGACTGTAAAATGATGGAAAAATTCCCAATTGGTAATCAATTTCAACAAAAACTAAATACTCAATGGAAAATCGAAAATAGTGGAATTAAGTAGTTAGGTCCTGAAAGCCAGCAACCAGCACTGAGTCACCCTAAATAAGCAAATTCAATTTTTAACTATTGTAGAAATCTACACTTAATATCGTTAAGTGAATATAATTATACTGTACTCTAGGTAGCGTGCGGCAACAAGTGTAAACTTTCTTTTTCTTTTGTCTTGTAATTAGTGTACTTGATTTTTTCTTCTACAGTACCTGTTTTTGTAACTGTTGTAATTGTAATTGTTAAATTGTAATTGTTATAATTGTTTGAGCAATTAATAAAAAAAATACTCCTGCGTTTTTTTATTTCTTTTGTTACCTTCAACCAGTCTAACTGATGAATTGGAAACTTCCTTCAGCCGGACTTGCGATTTGCAATAACACGGCATTTTGAATTGAATACGCGTATGTTGAATTGAATTCTTTCGACCAGGCGTTAACAGACACACAGGGCCTGGTCACTAAGCCGGTATGACGTCACTTTGCCGATGTCACATGGTTACATCTTCGCGCCGGTTCTTAGCTTTGCAAATTGTGTGTCACGTTACTCAAGTCAGTTTCAGCTTTGCGAGATCAGATCAGTTTCTGATGGATCCGGCGACCCAAAATGTTCTTCGCGAGTGTGCTGATCGGCTGATTCAGACAGCCGACCTTATTGCCCGTTCCTCTCCAGCTTCTCCTGCAATCGTCGCTTCCAGCTCAACAACAGCATCCTCCCCGGGGGGAGGTACTCCCTATAATGGCCTATACGGGGAGGCTCCGCCCGAAAGGGGTACCTTTTTCATGCTTCAGGTATATGAAAGGGTAGGGATTTCACAACTTGAAGTACGTGAAAGGGTAGGGAAATCCCTCATTTAGGTATTAAAAAGGGCCTTTCATTAAAATATTTCAAACACATACCTTATGACTGTACTGTTCCAGTGGAAGGTATATGAAAGGGTTACCATTTGTCAATGGAAGGTATACGAAAGGGGTACCTTTTCTGTCAAGAATGGTATATAAATACGTCTATTGCTGGAACCAGACCCTTCAACAATCACAAAGAGGACTATAGCCCCTCGCCGTACCTAGTTTTAACAAGAAACAAGACGCCTAGAGGCGTTAACGTGGGATGCATTGGTTTTCTCCTACAAAAAATAAGCACGTTTAGAAAGAGGAACTGTGGCTGATCAGCTAGCTGCACTGTTTCGGCAATTCCAGCGTCACATTGGTGCCTTAAAGTACACGAATAAAGTCCAAAAAAGACGCCCAGAAAAAAAAGCCAACGACACCGATTTCACAGAAGGTCACCCATCCGAGTTGTAACCCCAGCCAACAGGGCTTAACCTCAGTGACAAGCAAAAGCACGT
The DNA here is from genome assembly GCA_016490735.1 of Pachyseris speciosa. NCBI lineage: Eukaryota > Metazoa > Cnidaria > Anthozoa > Scleractinia > Pachyseridae > Pachyseris > Pachyseris speciosa. Next base: position 353,147 of record JAEMWC010000134.1, on the reverse strand, counting down.
GGCTAATTACCATATATGACTACGATGACGACGAAACTGGCCCGAAATGTCTACGTGGTCTGCCTACGCATCCCACGTAAAAATCCTTCGAGAAAAGCATTAGTCAAAATTAGAATAAGTAGTCATCAACTTAGAATTGAAACAGGTAGATACGAAAAAATCCCTCGCAATGAAAGGGTATGTTCCCTTTGTAAGAGTAACAAAATTGAAGATGAAAATCATTTCTTACTAGATTGTAAGGCCTATTCTCAGATCAGAGACATTTTTTCTCCAAAGTAGAGACAAAAATACCTGACTTCAAAACACTTTCACGCGATACTTTAATATCTGTTCTTATGGATTCTTCTGATTATTTAATTAGGAAACCCGCGCAGTCGACCTAATAAGGGTTTACCTCGGTGTAAAAACCTGGCGAGGTTTGCTTTGTTTTATGAGGTGTTGTTTTGCTGTACGCCATTGTTTAGAATGTTTTGTTTACTTTGTTTTACGCCATTCGTGAGTTTCACAGGTTTTAACACCGAGGTAGAGCCCCTAATAATGGAAGCAGGCCGCCGCGAACCAATCGTGTGAACCTGTCCTCATAACTTGGGGAAAAAAGATAGAATTTCCAAAAATGGAAATGGTACGCAAGTTCAGTGTATTGTTGAACAGTTCCCTCAGCTCGACCAGCGTGGTTATTCGATCAGTTCGATACTTCGAACGACAAGCGAAAGCGGGAGATGCAAAGAGGTAATGAAAATTCCCATGCTGTCAGCTGGCTTCTCTGTTGATTATTTGAAGAGCGTGCTTGGTCAGGCAAAGGCCTACCTAAGGACTTTGCAAGGCAACATTTGTATATTTTCTCGTCTCGCTGTTAGTTTTCGCGGGTTTATGATTGACGACAGGACTCCCATGTAGCCCTTGATTCCATAAAACGGCCTTCCCCTCTCACTTACGGCTACATGACATTTCCAAGACTTTTGCTAAGTTTTTCAAATTTCTGAGACATAATTTCATGAAAGTGAAAGTGTGACAAGCGGAAACACAGTTGGTGCCATTCACACAATTATTATTATGACGTTCTGACAAAATTTAAGCAAGAAATAAATCATAAAAGGGAAGCAGTATTTATCGTCACATATGTGTGACGTTGGTAGGAAAGGGCTAAAACAAACAAAACGAAATACTTTGGCTCCAAAGCTCTTTAAATTTGAATCCTTCAAATCGCGAGCCTAATTTTTAGCCTACGAATTCTCACTTTACTCAGGGCCCAGTTGCTCGAAGCATGGTTAGCGCTAACCCGTGTTAAATACCATGACAACCTAGAGGTTTTAATACATCTTAACCAATGGTTAGCGCTAACCATTCTTCGAGCAACTGGGCCCTGGGTGTTTAAACATTCACTCCTTTGTTCTGCTCGAATGATGTCTCAGTTTGCTCAGATCTGAATGGAAAGGTTCATATTTCAAATTTTATTCTACCCCGATTTTGTATGAACTCTTTTGTGTAATTGAAATTTTATTCTCCTTATTGAACTATAGAACGGCGTTAATGTTTGTATATTAGCACTATCTGTGTTAATGGATGTTCATAGATATGCAAAAATGCTTAATGAATTTGTGAACAGCGATAATGAACGAACGATTCGTCGAGATGAATGTCAGTATTTTGACGTTAATGAAAGTGATACCTGCGTTATTGAAAGTGTATTTTCTGGTAATGACCAGCAAAAGGTGTACTTTGAGATCTGTGAGAGTCTATTAAATCATTTTTAATTACGATTTAGTAAAAAGTTTGAGTGTTTTCAAACCATAGTATATTGGTCGGAGCTGTGTCTCTGTTTTCTGTTTTTCTTTTTATGGGATTCTCGTACGCAATTTATGCCGTATTATTTCTATACAGATGTAAGGCACTCCCCAAACCTTGCGTGAGATAACTCGCACGCGCGTGACCTCTTGAAACCTATTCACCTAACTGTCCCTGCCACAGTTTAGTACATTATAAAAGTACATTATAAAAGTAAACGCACAGTCTCACAACACACTTATAGATAAGCTTTTAACCCTTAAAGTAAAATCCTTATTGCCAACGAGCAGCCGAGCGAAGACGCGAGACTTCGAGGCGGCAGTATAATAAATTCGCGCGCGAAAGTTTCAAGGCCAGAAAGAATCTCGAAGCGATGTAACATAAGGTAATGTAAGGTAACATTTATGACGTAATACAGCACATTGTTTTCGAGCGAACACGTGATGCAGAACAGAGAATCCACGAGCCTTGTGCGTGTTTCTGAGTTCCGTGGTTATTCCGTCTTTCACCAATCGTCATAGGCCATCTGTCCTCTTGGTGTTATTTAAGTCGTCCGTGCGTCCTCGTGGTCCGTTGTGGTGATCTGTCCTCGTGGTCCAAGTCGTAGCCAGTCGCAGGTGAAGTCGTCGACGAGAGTTCAGCAAAAGGTGCTTTTTGTGTTTTAATCTTACAGTTTTTGTATTAAATACGTGTGTGCACTTTAGTCAAGTGATTTTTGGGAACCAGCGTGCGGTCTTTAATAGTTAATCTTTAATCAACATACTCCTAAAACAGGAAAACTATACTAGGCGGAGTTTCAAAGCAAAAAATGAATAAATAAATAAATAAATAAGTAAATATATATATATATATATATATATATATATATATATATATATATATATATACTAAAAACAATGAAAACCCAAAGTCTTCTGTTACTTTGCTTTTGCGCTACGCGTTTCACCGCTGTTGCGGCTCTTCAGACTTTGCTATGCCTGAAGAGCCGCAACAGCGGTGAAACGCGTAGCGCAAAAGCAAAGTAACAGAAGACTTTGGGTTTTCATTGTTTTTAGTATCATCATTCGACACAGAAGTTTACAGTTTCTTTATATATATATATATATATATATATATATATATATATACATATATATATATATATATATATATATATACATATAAATGTATAAACACACAATAAAATTAACCTATTAAAGTGCTACTACGATCAGAAAATCGCTTGTCTTTTTTCTTCAAATTTCGAAAGTTTGTTTGCTTAACACTCGACTCGCGAAATTTCGAGCTTTAATTTCAAGCAGAAGACTGTTTACTTTGAGTACAACTTTTTCATTTAACGGTCCGCCATTACTCACGTTCATAACTGACCGATTAGGTCTTGGAGAGCTGGATCCAGGATAAAATGACGTCATTTACTCACTGGTTTAAGTGTGTGAATGCAGCTTGTTAAGTATGCAAAACACGAGTTTGAGAGTCTGAAAACTCAAAATTCCCGTGCTGCATACTAAAGCAGCCGGGTTTACACACACTGCATTCTTACGCTTGTGAGCTTTCTACGTCATTATGTCCTCGATCCAGTTGTCTCAAGATTTTGAAGTTAGTAATGGCGGACACTAAATGGAAATATTTCAGTCAAAATAAAAAACTGACTTCTGCAAATTAAAGCTTGAAATTTCGCGAGTCGGTTATTAAGCAAACACACTTTAGAAATTTGAAGAAAAAAGACGAGTAATTTTTTGATCGTAGTAGCACTTTAAAATTAAACATTAAAAAATAAAATAACAATAAAAATAGACAATATAATATAAAAATCTACATGCTTGAGATTACAGCTTTGAATTCACCTAATGAGTCAGGAATTAAAGACATAGGTAAAATGTTCTAAGTTCTTATAGTTCTGCGGTGTTCCAAATCGAGCTAGCAAGCTCAAAAATCGACCAACAAGCCACTCCTTTAACTCGAAATTGGCCAGCGTACCAATGCAAGCCTTTACTCATTCTGTTTAAATTAGGGTAATTCATAGAAATTAATACTCAAATTAAACAGCGCGCGCTTATAGCTAAAATCTTTGCTTGCTGTTTATTCGTCTATTTTGTTTTGTTGGCGTTTTACCAGAATGCATTCCTTTGCATAGTGTAATAGTATCAATAACCACCCCGCATAACAACCGACAATAAAGAGCGTCGCTTACTTCGTGTGCTAAGTTTGACTTTTTATTGGAAGTGAGCCTGAGAATTGATTTGGCGAATTCCAGGCACCTGGTTTCAGCAGTTGAGCTAGTTGCTGATAAAGCGATTAGATCTTTCTTCGTACCATAACAGATCTTTTTGAAGATGTCTTTGCCACAGCAACTAATGATCTGGGTTGCCAAATTTCGAAAATCATTCGGAAAGCGCAAACACTATTCTATTATTTGCAATACGGCGGGCTGCTCTCTAACCCTAACCCTAACCCTGGACCAAACAGATTCGTGTTACTCCATCAAATGCCGAGATTAAAAGAGAAGAAACTTAATTAAAGTGAAGCGTTTTAAACAAACCTGTCTTGTCTTATCGCTCATGTGTTAATTTTTTTAAATACACAAAATAACTAACTGTATTTTTATATGCTTGCAAATGAAATATTTGCCCGCAAATATAAATTTTTTGTCTTTTCCTCCTGTTTACTGGCTTTCGTATCCGAGGAGGCCTAGGACTCGGGGAGGAGTTATTCGTATCGAATCTCATAGAGTGCTAAAGTGTGACGTCACAAAAATTAGAATTTTTGAGATTATAGAATTTGTTGAGATTTTCAGAAAGAGCAAGATGAAAAATGCTAGCTTGCCACAATTTAGCATTTAAAGGCAAATGGCTCTCGGCAGGAGCCCATCACCAGGAGCGTACAACTGCCCTATATTACTGTCACGGCGTTTTCACAGACCAATTTATTTTTAGATTGAATTTCCCGCCAAAATCAGACTCCAGCAGGATTCCAATGACCAACCACAAGTCGTTGCACGTGCCACAAATATCTGCACGTACAGAGCCTTTGTTTTCGCTCATTAAAACTATTGTTCTGTGGCTTTCTCGTTGGCGTCGCCGCCCTTGCTGTCCTTTTTCGCGGGAAAAGATAGTCTAAAAATAGATCGGTCTGTAAAAATGCCGTGACATAGGCTTAGTATGGGAGTTGTACGCTCCTAGTAATGGGCTCCTGCTCTCGGATAAAACACCGTTATGCTCTGCTAACTCCATATAAATCCTTCTAAATGCAACTTGGTTCATAACGTTATGAACGAAGTCAAATTTAGCTGAGAATTTGTATGGAGTCAGCAGAGCATAACGGTACTAATATTTTGCTCTCAAACTGTAAGAAAATGCTGATTTTTTTCGTGTTCTTTCTGAATATCCAAACAAATCCCATAATTTCACAAATTTAGTTTTGTGACGTCATCACTTTAATACTCTACACCCTCTAAGGTTTGAGTATGGGTCATGTGATAAGACAGCTACGTGGGCATCATTTGTTGGTGGTACAAGACGCCTCTTTCATTCAAGGTGAGTTAAGTAAACTTTTACCTCTAAGAATTGTTTTATGCAATCATTTGTTTCATGCGGAGTTTTATGCACAGTTTATTTTGTGTCTGTCTTGCGATTTCGTGGTTGGTTGATTCTTATGTGCGTTTGTCAATTTCACTGTGGTTTCTGTTAATTTGCATGGTTCAGTCCATGACTTGTCCACCCATCTCAGTTCTTCTATTGGGCCATTCATTTGTAAGAAGGTCGAGCGACCACCTCAGGTCTAACTTCGACCTGCGTGCTTACGTTCCCAAAGTCTTTCTGCCAAAGTTCAATTTACACGAGCCGCCAGAATTAGGATAAATCTACTAAGTTATCTTAATTCTCCTCAGAGACACTTTTGAAAACGCGAAAAAGAGGCCTCCATTTTGATGACAACCGCTACTCACTATCTACAACAGCATAGATAGCTAGATTGTAGCCAATGAGAGAACTGCATCGTGATAGAACGCTAGTAGATTTATACTAAAAGAAAATGTTATTATGAATGCTGTTCTCATGGGCAGATCATTCAGGGGTACAGTGCTTTTTATATTTTTTGTAAACTTCGCAGCGTTTGATATTGTCGTTGGCGATGTTTTTGAAAACGCGAAGAAGAGGGCCTCCATTTTAATGACAACCACTGCTCACTATCTGTAACGGAATAGATAGTGAGTAGTGTAGCCAATAAGACAACAGCGTTCATGATAGACTGCTAGTAGATTTATACTAAAAGAAAATGTTATTATGAATGCTGTTCTCATGGGCAGATCATTCAAGCGTACAGTGCTTTTTATCTTTTTTTGTGACCTTCGCAACGTTTGATATTGTTGTTGCTGTTGTTTTTGAAAACGCGAAGAAGAGACCTCCATTTTGATGACAACCGCTACTCACTATCTACCACAGAATAGATATGGTATGGCATGGTATAATTTATTTAAATCAATGAAACACGCTAGCCCCAACAACACTTAGCCGGTTTCCATGGAGGGCGTGATGTACAGACAACAGAGACTAAAGTTAATAATACGAGATTAATGATATGAAAGTCTAAAACTACGAAAATTCAGCTAAGAACGAAAACTAACAGTTATAAACTATATATTAAAAAGTATTAAGATAGCTAGGATATGGCCAGATAGATAATTTATTAAAACATCTTTGGCAGCCAGAAGGCTGGATTACAGATGATTTACAAAAATATATAAAATATAAAAACTATGGTAACACAAAAAATCTAAATACATATGCTAAAATTCAAATTACAATAAACAAAGAGTAAAATACAAAAGCGAAAAGATTATAAAAGAGAAACGCTATAACTATAGAATGTAGCCGAATCATGAGCGTATATAAATACTAGTGAAAGGTCCTATAAATCAGAAGATGCAGCCGCGTTACATATGATAAAGTTTCGCTGGTATCTCTACGTTTTGCACACTGGTATTGAAAACTTTCGCATGCGTCTTAAGGATCTAGAACAGCTGTTACGCGTAGGTAGCAAGTGGTGAAGTTTATGATCACTATTCAAAACGATTTCATTGAATGAACCGTTAATTCTTGCCTTCTTATATAAAGCGTGTCAAGGTTTGATTTCTTAAGAGCCACTGCATAACTTCAGTTAAGTTCAGGCAATAATCCGCAGGGCGCGTCTTTGGAGTTTCTCTAACTCATCAGACAAATATGCTGGCAAGCTTTTATGGAAGACTTGATAAGCATATTCTGTCACTGGACGAATGCATGTGACACAGAAACTTACAATGTAACACAAGACTATATAGCATGACATGACCCCAATTACGTTTTGATAAATTTATTAAATGAATTTTGCTTCATTTGGGAGTTGGTTCCAAAGCATCGCGCCGCTATATTTGAAACTTCTTTTTAGATACTCTCTCTTCGGTTTAGGAAATGTCAGATCTGTAGCAGTATTTCTCAGATGGTAATTAGTCTGATCAGCATTCCCTCTAACAAAAGAGTTCCTGGGGTCGGGCACGGTGTCGTGGCATTTAGTATTTTATACATCAATGTTGATTTGGCCGGCACGGAGCCGCCTCACGTCAAGTGTGTCCCAAGAGAGGGTCTAGATTATATCAGCAGAACGAATATCATAACTTGCACCAGTAGGAACCCTAGCAGCACGAGATTGAAATCTTTGTAACTTATCTTTTAGTAGTTTGCCGCAGTTGTCCCAAAGAGGGGAGCAATATTCATAATAAGGCTGTACTAGGCTCTTTATAAACCTTTTCAAGCGTATTTACTGGAACAGAGGTGTTCTTCTTATTGTTCAAATTATATAAGGAGCCAATAAACATCAATTTCGACTAAGAGGGGTGCATTTGAAGTTTACTGATTTTCTATAAGTCAGTTGTGGACGTGAGCGAGGTCAGAATTAAGTTTTAATGACAAGTTCGTTGGCTTCGTAAGGGGATGAGAAGATTTGGGTATCATCTGCATACATACATGGAACAGTTGATCTTAAACATTCAGGCAGGACGTTAATATATAATAAGAACAACAATGGACCCAGGATTGAGCTCTGAGGCACGCCACAGGTGATTGTTTCCTTGGATGATAGTTGTCTATTAATACTCAGCAATACTACATTGCTGCGCGCTCTCTTTGTCAAATACGATTCAAACCACTTCAGTTCTATGCTCGAGTAACCAAAATGTTTCTTCATCTTATTTAGAAGAATGACATGATTTATTGAATCAAATGCTTTTTTAATATCAAGAAAAATGACGCCATTCAATTTCCCGTTATCCATATTTTCAAGCCATTCTTCACACATTTGGATGAGAGCCGTTACCATGGAATGCTTTGGACGGAATCCTGGTTGAAATGTTGACAACATGCAGTTTTCAGTCGGGTAACCATTTACCTGACGGAAAACCTCCTTTTCTAATGCTTTGCTCACTGCCGGTAAAATATAAATGGGGCGGTAGTTAGCACATTGCCGTCTGTCTCCAGATTTAAAAATCGGCGTTACACGTGCGCGTTTCCAACCATCTATGTAGATTCCAGTCGCAAGAGAGAGGTTAAAGATGTACGTCAAAGACGGTGCAATCATACAGTGGCGGATTCAGGGGGAGGGTCGGGGGGGTCGGAACCCCCCTTCCTTAGCCGAATGTTTTTTTCTACTATGAGTTGTTTGACGCTGAAATTCTCGCAGCGACATGATCGCCTATTATTACTCAACTGGTTGACTTGTTTTTTGATGGAAATCCATTGTATTTTGCCACTAATCTAAATTCCAGGCATATTTCCACAATCAACTGTTATTTTTGGCGGTACCCTCTGATGATCGCTCACCTCTGCTCGCAAAGCAGTTTTGTCCAACCAGTGTTAAACACGTGATCGTTTCCTTAAATTGATCAGGGACCTTTAGCAACGAGGACGGCAACGGCAACGAGAACGTCCCACTCACAAAATAATGGTTTAATTAGCAAAACCAATCGCTCTGCACGAGCGTTTTACATTTTGGTATATTTCTTTGCCGTCCTCGGCAAAACGACAACGTGAAATGACCAAATTTTAGGTTTTCTCGAGAACGTCAGCAAAGGACGGTAAGTTTTTCATTTCTTCCTTTAACGCTGTTCTTAGTAATATAGTCCCTAAATTATTCGCCAGCATTTTCCAAGTTAAACAAATTAGAATAATTGCGAAAGAGTTACAAAAACTCTGATAGATTTCTTACACTATAAGCCGCACCATCCTCCTCCTTTGCACCTTTCTGGGTCCGAAATCGAGCGCGTCCAGACGTATAAGTTGCTTGGTGTGTATGGTACTGATAATTTATGCTGGAGCACGCACTGTGAGTACATTGTTCAGAGAGCGCGCAAACGCCTGTACGCATTGCGATCTTTGAAGAACTCAGGTGTGTTGGAAGGGGAGTTAGTTCTGGTGTACTCCAGCCTGATCCGATCAGTGTTGGAGTATGCCTCCCCAGTTTGGGCAAATATGCCGGAATATCTTAGCCTCCTAATTGAGGGTGTGCAGATAAAAGCATTAGAGATAATCTTTCCTGGGCTTCCCTACAGTGACGCTCTTGTGCTCTGTGGTCTTCGCACTCGCTAGGATCGGAGACGGAGTGACGGAGTGACGGAGTTACGAGGAGAAGTAATTTGTAGTAAGTTTGGACCCCCCCCCCCCCCCCCCCCCACTATCAAAAATTCCTGGATACGCTCCTGCTATACTTGCTGATAGTTCAAGAATTTCAGGAGGAATCTTATCCAGGCAGGTTGTTTTATTTGCTTCTAGGCCTCTCAGAGTTGACGCAACGTTATCGACAAGAAATGGTGAAAATTTAAACTGCGTGCATGGAAATGAATTGATATTGTCGATTGTCGTTTGGTCAATATTGCATGACTCTTCATAGCATTCTGCTGCTAACGTCGGCCCAGTATTAACAAAATGTCGTTCAAACCCTCAGCCATAGATTTGGGATCTGACACTAAATTATCGTTAACTGAGAGCTCGCTCTAATCATTTGGTTTGCTATTTTCCCCCGAATAACGTATTAATGAGCGTCCAAGCTTTGTTAGGGTCATTCCACCTAGAGCAGTCATTAATCTTATCGTGGAAAAATTTTGATTTGGTCTGTAAGGCATATTTTATTGCCCGTTTTTTGATAGTCTCGATTCTCATGAGGTCCTTGATGTGAGGTGTAATCCAGGGAACGGAGTTCCCTCTTGTTCTTTTGCTTCGTATAGGTGCATGCCTATTTAATGTCTCAGTAAAAAAGGATTTCCATACACTCCAACATGTGTTGGGATTATTGATTTGTTGAATCACGTTCCAAGGCATTCGGGATAAATCTTCAGCGGAAAGCTCAGCATCAAAGTGTTTGTAGTCTCGGATTTCTCTCACACCCGGATTAGTTTTTGGTAGCACAGATTTCCTCACTCCATATATCAAACTGTGATCTGAAATTCCAAAATGTATCATACCAGAAGCATATATGTTCTCTTTAGCATTTGTTAAAACTAGATCTATCAGGGTGGCTAAAGTATCTGTCACCCTGGTGGGTTTGTCTATTACCTGATCAATTTGGTATAGTGAACAGAGAATAATCAATTGTCGTGTGTAAGGATCCGATGAGACTTTACTTACGTCACAATTAAGATCACCAACTAACAATAACTCTTTGCTCTCGGCGTCACACCTTTGAAAAAATATCTCGCACTCATTAAATAGGTCCATATCCGAATTTGGAGGCCTATTCCAAGTGCATACAAGAAACGATTTGCTATGTGGACGGTTGATTTCAGCACAGACCATCTCAAGACTGCTAGGCACCAAGTCTTCACTATCGGAATACGGTATATTATCCCGAATGTACAATACGACACCGCCTCCAGCTCTATTTACGATCGTTTCTAATAAGATTATAGCCAGGAATACTTATCTCATTGTCAGGTATTGATTCATCAATTTTGGACTCATTTATAGCGAAAATATCAAAAGATGCGCTGAGTAAGACATGCCTAATTTCATCAATATGTTTGAGTAGACTATTAACATTTAGTTTGGCAATTTTGAAACCTTTTAGTTTAGCGACGCTACGCATTGTGTAACCAAACTACAATACAATACAATACAAATTTATTGTCAACTCCCCATGGGGGCTTTTCAGAGACAAGTATTAATAGTACAGGTAATCAAAAGAAAAGAAAAAGTATCACAAATTGATTATCAATAAACTATTAAGAAACTATTTACATATAAATTTATGGCATTAAAAACTATTGACATATAAATTTATGACATTACTCACCTCTTATTTGGTCATGAGCAGCCGTGTCTACCGACGTGGTAGCAAGTAGCGTAGCCAATGAGAGAACGGCATCGTGATAAAACGCTAGTAGATTTATGCTAAAAGAAAATGTTATTATGAATACTGTTCTCATGGGCAGATCATTCAGGCGTACAGTGCTTTTTACCTTTTTCGTGACGTCACGGAGTCGGAAGCAAAATACTGATTCCGTTATGACTCCGTTGCTTATGATCTAGTGAAGAGCGTGAGAACAATCATTCTCATATTTTTGTTTTAAGGGGAAGGATTTATCCAATCGTTATGAAACTTGGCGAGCAATTTCACATTCGCATGCTTACCCATTTGACTTGCTCTTTCATCTTAAATGTTGGTCACGTGACCTTTAAAAGGCTAAAAACAATGCAAATCTTTAGTCGAGAACGGGGAATGAAAAGCCATCTTACACAAATCCTCTTAGTTCTCTGTTTCCTTTTTCCTATTGAGGGCTTTATCATACCGCCGGAAACGGTCAGTTAAGACAAATAGGTCACGTGACATGATTAATGTCCAAATATCTCACAACGAAAATCACCTATACCACATTAAAAGGAGGAATCGTATTACAATGGTTATTCTAAACAATAATATATATATTTAGTTAAGCCCTGAAAGCGAAGCTCCAAAAGCATTCTTTTTTTACTGGCATTTACATATACGGCCTACTTGCTGTAGAAAATAGGTGATCTGAGCCAGTGCCAAAGCGGATTTGGACCCCCCGCAGATTTTCACCCGCCAGTCAAGATCTGCTTGTGGATCAGATTTTGACCCCCTAGTCCAGAACTGCTAGCAGATACGAACCCCCTTTAACGGATTTGATCAGTTACTTCTTGACTTTACTATCACAAAAAAACTGCCTGCTAGTATCACTGAAGCTCATCACTCCAGCTGCTCTTCTGGCCGGCCAAGTGCAAGACCAAACAACTGGACAATAAAATATCATTACCTTAAAAGGTAATGATTCATCAAAACAAAAATGCTGGAAATTTTAACTTGATTTTCTATTTTGAAAGAAAGGTAAGGAATTGTCTCACATTTCTCCATGTACATTTCAAATTGCACAAATTACTTCACCAAACATCAGAAATCCCTTTAAACATTAGTGCCAAATGTCATCCAAACATCCCACAAGATTTGTGTGACCAGCTACTAATAAAATTAATTGAAAGACTGTATGCAGAAGAATATGTTTACATTGATGATAAAGAGCTTACTTTAAGTTTAATTTTAAGTTTAAGTTTAATAATACTTTGTCATGCGAACACAAGTAAGTTGATACAAAACAAAAAAGTGCAATACTGGAGAATAATTGGGAGAAACTAAATCCCATACAAGGAATAGTTATCTAATATTAAAAATACTAAAAACTTAGAGGTGGAATTTAAACGCAGCTTAAAGCTAACCTAATGAAATTAAATCGAATACTTGTCTCTTACAAGTCATCCCTTATTTGAGATTGACACTAGAAATTAAGGTGTAAAATTTAAATACAATCCAAAGCTAACCTAATTAAATTAGATATTTGCAGGATACTTGTCACTCACAATTAAGTTACAGCTGATTTAATATTGACACAAATAATGTAATACATAGGACTTCAAACTGCTTAAAGAAGGTACATGCATGATGTTCGATGGAATACTATTCCAATCTGTTATGTAGCGATTAAAAAAAGAAAAGCTGAAGGCCATATATATATTTAGCCAAGCCAAGTCTAAAATCGGAGCTGCACACTGTCACCGAGCAACGTCGCATGGCTTTCCTTGGGCCAGTTTAATTTGTGTCCAAAAAATTGAGCAGCAGCAGGGAAAACGAAGAGTTTTCGATAGCAAACGTTTGCAAAAAAAAAAAAAAAAAAAAAAGACAGACCCCCCTTCTTGAGTCCAAACTACTTTCGGATGAAATCGTAAAGGAATCGAATTCAAAGCGGATCAAAAACAAAACACTGCAAGCAACAAAGTAGGAAGCATACGTTTGTTCGAAGATTCTTGAAAAAGGTGGATAAATTAAACAAGACTATCTAGTAACAAAAATAGCTTGTACTGATTAAGCTAGAGAAATCGGCATTAATTTTGACATAAGCTTAAATGCCCGTAGGAAAGACAAAAAAGGGTACAAACTTATCGTTTAGAACAGTCAACAGGAATATTGACCGCGGTTCAGAAACCTCCAAACAACAAAACATTACAAGAAAACAAAGCACAATACGTAATAATGTTTCTTCGAAGACTCTTAATTGGGGAAGGTGGAGAAATTAGACAAGTAACAAAAATTTTTGACATGAATGTGCGTAAAAAGGACAAAAAAAGAGATCCGCACCTGAGCGTTTAGAGCAGTCAACAGGAATCACAGGCAGCAATCACTCGGAACGCGGCAGAACTGAGTAATAGCGCCATTTCCCACAAAATCTTCCTTGGCTAAGCAGACACAAACACTTAAGTGCTTTGATAGTTTTACTGTCACTTCCCATGTCTTCCGAAGAACCTTCTTCAATTAATGATTCTCAGTGGCAAAACATCATCCAGTTAGACTGACGAAGAAAGCGCTTGCCAAACCACAAGAGCATTTCTCTCGCAGACCCGTCCACTATAAAATTTATCAAAGCCAGCCAGCCAGTCAACCCATTTCGTTGTTTTTAACATCCAAACGCTGATTCTTATCGGTTCAAACAAATTAAGATGACATTTTTATAGACGGCAAAACTTAATTGTTGTTTACAGCCGCTTTCGACGAAGATCTCTGAGGGACGGACCATTAGAAATAACCGGAGGGTGGGGTGACATTTCCCAAAAAAAATTCCTGCAAGGGACACGTGTCAAAAAGAAAAGTCCTGCGAGCGGTGATACGTAAAAAAAGATTCTTGCACAGGAAGCGAGATGCATGGCACTTCAGGTTATTAAAAGTATGGGATAAGGGGGAAAAGGTAACATAAAACAATGCCTAAAGAGAATTAAAATTCTTAATTTTTTCGTTCAGTACTTTTATTTGGAAACAATTGTTTGATATTACTTCATTCAACAAAACATAAATTGTATAAATGGCTTGCTTTTTATACAGTCATCATTACAACTGTTAGTATATACCACACAAGTGAATAGTGCTTTTTGCGCGCTCTGATTGGTTAACTCGGAGGTGATTAGCAAGTACTATTCACCTCCGAGCAGCCGGAGCGCGAGATTTTAAAATTTCCGACCGCTTGTTGGTATAATGTCACACATAAACTAATGTTTTGGTCCACTAATTATTCAGCTTGTGTGGTATATACTAAAACAATTATTCACCTTTGGGTCGGTGAAAGTGGTGGATATTTACCTATAATTGTTAAATATTGCTATCACAAATAAATATATGATATGATATGATAGAACATTAAGTAATATAAGATATATAACATTTATATAACAATATACTGTAATATAATTTTGTTTTATATGAAACTTTAACAACCATCAACACAACAAAATGTATTGGATGCATTGAAGTGTCTCTGTTTCTAGATATTTGAATAATAACAATCTATATTATGACTCAAAAGTGTAATGGAAATTCTCAACAATAAATAACTGACAGTGTAATTTTGGTTTTAATATGAAATAGTAACAGTAGTCAAAATAACAAAATATACTGGATCAATTGAATTGCTACTGCTTTTTTCTTACGAACTATTGATATTCTGGCTCAGTTGTGAAATGTAAATTTCCACCAATAAATAATAGTATATTATGAGACGCGAGTGAACACGGCGAAAGAAAAGTTTTGGAGAAACTGTTTACAAGTATCAAGAAAAAGAAGGAAAGAAGAGCGGCGTTGGTGACTGGGAAAATGACTAAACTAGGTAACAGTTACAATCTGCTACGGGAAGCGTGCTACAAGGCAAGCTTGCTGATTTTTTTATTTATTTATTTTTTTTTACTGTTCATTGAAGTAGACAAATAAGTAAGATTCCTTTGTGTCTTGAGCAGGTCTTCTTGGTAATAGATCACAGAAGACATCAAAATGTCTGCAGCTCATGTGCCAAAACACGTTTTAACATCATCTGTGATTGATTACTGAACAGACACACGACAAAAAGAAACTAAATGGTAAACTATAATACCTGATTCTGAAGTTATATGAATATATGAAAATCATATATCGTATATGATACGTGATTCTCTTAGACATTATATTATGATATAAATATGATATTATATTATGATGTAAATCGTAGATTAGTTACAAAGGAAGAAATATGTGGGAAGGAAAAAAAGTTGGTGCAAAGCTTGTGCCTCAGGAAAAAAGGTCCTGCAGACAAGTGGGCTTTAAAAAAAATTCATGCACCAAAAATTTTTCACTCCCCTCCGGTTATTTCTAATGCTCCGTCCCTTTAAATTTCAAATTTCAAATTACGTGTGAAGCGCGATAGTTTTTGTCATTTTTGACAGCTTTTTGACAACTTTATGTCAGATTTTGAGATGTGCACATGCATTTGATCGGCTTTTTTTTCACTCGAGCATGGTTTTCTGCCTTCAATAAAGTTACAATTTTCCCTCGCAGACACGTACACAGCCAGCAAAAATATCCAAACGTTGATCCTCACCGGTTCAAACAAACAACCAAACAACAACTCGAGAATTAATGAAAGTTGTAAGTCAAAACTTCGGTTGTTTACAGTCTTCGGACGAAGCTTTCTAACTTTTTCAATGAAGTGTTAAGTGCGCTAGTTTTTGACAGCTTTCTATCAGATTTTGAGACGTGCACATGCATTTGATCGGCTTTTTCCCCTCGAGTTTCAATTTTTGCCTTCAATTACATTAAGCTTTCAAGATCAGGGCCGTATCTAGTATGAGGCGAACCGAGGCACTTGCCTCGGTAAAAATGTCGAATTTATGTTTGTTTTTTGTTTATTATTATTATTATTATTATTATTATTATTATTATTATTATTGTGTGTTGTGTCTTACGGAAATATAAAGCAGGCTCTCCAGTTTCACAGTTCCGTTATTACGCATTTGTTTGAGGTTCCTGTAAGAGGCCATACATTTGAAAGAGGTGTTTTTTTCTTTTTACCGGCATTGCCTCGGTAAAAATTTTCGTCTGGATACGGCTCAGAAAATACAATGTCGATACCGCTAAAAGATTATAAGTTTCTTCTCTTATTGTCTTCAGTTTTTGTTGTTGTTGTTGTTTTTCCAACAATTTCCTTGCTAAAATGCGCAAAAAAGAACAGGTTTATTTCGAGTGTGACTTTTCACTTGGCATACATGGAGGGGCGGACGTACGGGAGGTTGTCGGTCGTACGGTGACGTCATAACCAAATTTTCTCGAGCAGATGGGTTACCGTATTTTCTTAACCATGGTGTTAGAATTTCTAAGCCCCGGCTACAAGTTGTAACATTGTTAGAAGAACACGTCCCAACATTGTTGTAAGAACGCTTCTAACAATGTTGGATACGCATATAACATTGTTGGAAACACGTCGCTTCGGGGTTCTAGCTTTAACAATTTCCACCTCTGCCATTAGGCTTCAGATTGGAGACTGGACCCTTAACTCTGATTGGTCTTTGCAATACAACATTGTTGAAAGGGCGGCTACACGCTTTAACATTTGTTGTATGTTGGAGAAAATGTTTGATCGAAATCAAAACATTCTTCCAACAAAAAATGTTGAACAAACGTCATCAAACATGCATGCGACACGTTCTAACATTGTTCATCCAACAAATGTTTTACAACAATGTTTGAACGTGTAGCCGGGGCTTAAGTGCAAACGTTCCCCATTTCCACAAACACGCATCGTGACGTCATTAATCGAGAGATGTCACGTGACACTTAAGACAACAACAACTTTATTGCACGATCTTTACAACAAAACCAATAGTTTGTCCCGCAAATAGCTACAACGCTAATCGGGGCGGGACAAAACGACCAAAGCTAAGAAAAGTGAGAAAATAAATAAGTGAATCAGAGTTAAATATATAAATAGAGCTATTTAATTAATCCTACTTTTTTAATAATCGCTGGTATTTCAATGTAGTTATCGCCTACATACATACATACATACATACATACATACTTACATACAAACTTACATACATACTTACCACATAATTACATATATACTTACATACTTTATTTGTTAAAGCAGGTCGATAGTGGCAGCTAAAGAGCTGACGTAGACCTTTTTTTTTTTTAATTAATTTTTTTTTTATTAATTCAATGCTTAAACATCGATTTACAGTACTTACGCTAAAAAAAACTTACAGTACGCGGATTACATAGCAAAAGAAAAAAAAACGAAAAAACAGCATCACCCATACAAAAAGATGAAAAAAAAATGGTAAGGTCGTCTACAGTTATTCTTCGTAAAAGGATTTAACGTGAGAGGGGCTAGGAGACTATAGACCCGGCAAAAGGAGGTCCCACTTTTTTTGTGAAGCTGTTTTCCTGTAGGTCTCAACTTTATGGAAATCCTTCAAGTACGCTAGAAAACTGCCAAGGCTAGGAAGTGACTGATTTAGCTTGCATATCCATATATAATGCTTGGCGCATAAACAGCAGAAATTGATTTCGAGTTTGTATTTGGAGCTGTCTGGCCTCAGACCCAAAGCTGTAACGAGCGATAATATCTGGTCGTCCTGATAGATTTTCAGAGATTGTAGCCAGGATTCGAAGGAGTTCCAGAAGCTACAGGTTTTGGGGCATCTCCAGAAAAGGTGAATCAGTTTTTCTGTTTCGGTTTTGCAGAAGGTGCATTTATCATCGTCTACAAGCCCAACCGTCTTTAGGAAGTCATTTGTTGATAGTCGTCGATGTAGAAGCTTAAAATGAAAAAGTCTGAGATTTGTGCTTTTCGTACATTCGAGTGTAGCTGAAAAGCCGCCCTCCAGTTGATCTCAATCATTGTCGTACTGCCAACACCGACATCTTCAAGCCATTTCTTTTGACTTAATTTAGGCGTTTCACATTTTTTTGAGACAAGCCTTTTGTATGCCAGTCTACATGGTTTTCTCGTTTCTAAAAACTTAGTCAGAAAATTATCCGCTCTGAGGGTATCGGTCCTTACACTTGGCTGTGGAAATGCTTTCCGTAGACCTTTGAGTGCGGAGATTAATCCAAAAAAGGATAAAGGACACGGTTTCAAGTTATACTTGTCCTGGAAAGCAGAGAGGGACAGAAATTTGGGATTCGAAGAACCTTCCATTAGGTGGTGAACTCTTGTGATGCCCTTCTTAAACCATTCTCTAAAAAAAACTGGGTGACGATCTATTCTTACAAGAGAATTGAACCATAGGGGGTGTGAAAGATAGTTTTCACTAGATACTACATTGGCCTCAAAATTTATTTCCGACCAAGCTATAAGCGTTTCTTTGACAAAAGGGTCTATTTCCATGGTCAAAAGAGCGGTGTCTTTCTTGTCCAAGTTCCCAGTAAGAAAAGCTTTCCCCCCACATTTTTCAAGTTCTATGTGAAAAAAGATCTTCCATGCACTATTATTTTCCTCGTTTAGATATTTTTTTATCCAGGTGGATTTCAAAGCCTTATTGAAAGAGGCGATGTCTATCATTCTAAGTCCACCTTCCGGGTAATCATTTATCATAATGTTCCTTTTAACCTTGTCTTGTTTCTCGTTCCATAAAAATTTAAAAAACAGTGAATTTATTTCATTGATTGTTTCAGGGTTTGTTGGGCAGGACGAGAAAACATAGACCAGTTGGGAAGCCACTAGACTTTTTAAAACCGTAATTTTCCCGAAAAGGCCAAGTCTCCGAAAACGCCAAGAGCTCAGTATTCCTCTAACTTTCTCCAGCTTATCTTTGTAGTTTAAAGGAGTGCCTTCATCTGGGTTCGTTGAAAACCAAACCCCAAGGGCTTTTACCTTTTTCTTTGGCCATTTGAAATCTTTTTCGGGGCAGAGTTTAAAGTCTCTATCAGCACTGGAACCAAGCCACAGCGCTTCCGTCTTTTTGCTATTGAGTCTGAGGCCCGAGGCACAGCTGAAAGTGTCCAGAGACGCTAGGGCTGCTAAAAGTGATTGCTCAGAACCATCTAAAATCAAGGTTGTGTCATCTGCGTATTGACTCAGTTTAATGTCATTGTTATCCACAGAAAGACCTCTAATTTCTTTTTTCTTGCGTATGGCGTCTGCTAAAATTTCTACCGAAAGAATGAACAGATATGGCGAAAGAGGGCAGCCCTGCCGAACTCCTCGTGTAGGCGCGAAAAGGTTGCTTTCCCAGCCGTTGTTTCATACACTACTTTCAATGTTGCGGTAAAAGACATGAAACCACTTTTGAAGTGAGGGGCCGAAACCAAAATGGATAAGAGTTTTGTGGATAAAAGGCCACTCTAAAGTATCAAAAGCCTTTTCGAAATCAAGAAAGAGGAGAAGGCCTGGGATATTTTTGGATGCAGTGTACTTAATGGCGCTGTCAATTAATCGGATGTTTTCTCCGATAAATCTTCCCTTTATAAAACCAGATTGATCATTTGAAATAATATTGGGAAGAACCGCTTTTATACGATTTGCAATGGTTTTAGTTGCAAGCTTATAATCAAAATTTAAAAGCGTGATGGGTCTCCAATTTTTTAACAGATTTAGGTCTGCCTCTTTCTTGGGAATAAGCTTGATTATTCCTCGCTTTTGGGAAACCGAAAGCTCTCCAAATTCATAAGAAAAATTTAACGTGTCTATTAACAAGGTTGCCAGATCCCTCCAAAAAACTTTATAAAATTCTGCGGGGAAGCCATCTGAGCCCGGAGATTTCCCATTTGCCATACTCTTAAGGGCAACAAGACATTCTTCAGTATTTAGCAGCTGTCAGTTTCCTCATTTGAAAGGCATTTTCCAGTTGCCTGAGTGAAAAAAACACTGTCTGCGGAGTTGTGCGCATTAATTGTTGAGGTGTACAGATTCTTATAGAAAGATTCACATTCTTCTAAAATGTCCTTGTCTGTATGCGCGTAGGTCGTGTCGCTTGTTTTAAGCTGCGTTATTGTTCCTTGCTTGCAATGGCGTTTTTCAAGATTAAGAAAATATTTGGTGTTCTTTTCACCTTCATTATACCATTGGGATTTGGATCTCAAGATTGCCCCTTTTGTTCGGTATTCAATTATTTCCTCCAGTTCACGCCTTTTGATCTCGAGATCTGTCCATAATTCAGTCCTTTCATTTTCCTTAACATTAGTGCTACTGAGATTTATTTCCAAATCGGAGATCATCTTCTCAATCTCCTCTTCTCTCCTTATAATTTTCTTTTTTTTCTCGCCCCGTATTTCAGAGATTCGTCCCGATGCCGAGCGACAGGTTTGGATGCGTCTTTGTCATCTTTCTCAACATCACGAAGATGTTCTCGGAATCGGTCACCTAGTCGTCTTCCTGTTTCGCCAATGTATAACTTTTTGCATAATGTGCAGGTTATGCAATAGATAACATTTGCGGAGATACACGTGAAACGATCAGTGATCTTAACAGATTTTAATCTCCCTAACCATTCCAAACAACACATGTCAATCTCCGGCCTTTCCCTACATCAAGGTACCACGGAAAGCCGTAAAAATCTCGAGCAAAAACTGATCTTTCAAATTGGCACTCTTAATCCCCACGGTATCAACGAGCGCTTTTCATTCAATTAATTTATTCCTGTTTTTCACGTTACCATGTTACCACCAATAGCGTAGCTCCATTTTCTGTATATAAACCATACACAACCCACAATTCCTCGATTCGCTCCGACGAAGGGCTAACGCTCGAAACGTCAGCTAATCGAATCCCTGTACGGTGGTCAATTTACATTATCAACTCCGTTGATAAACCAAATTTTCGTGTCTCACTTCCCCACCGACGCAGCACCACAGTTTCTTTAGAAACTAATCCCCTTTATTCAATTGAACATCTCTCTCCTTTTGGTCTTGTCCTCTAGTCCCCGAACATTAATAGAAGCTATTTTAAGATCCATGTCACTACATTTTTTTTTAAGACCTAGTGACGGCCATCTATGCATAAATGCGGTCCCAAAAGGGTGACGTGTATACTGAAGAAACACACACAAAACAAAGCTAAATACAAAACACGCAACATAACTTATCAAGACAAAGGGTTGAGAGGTATCCAACGTAGAACAAATAATTGTAGGCGATCATTTCCACAGAGGAAACCGTCCATCCGCCACAGTCTCTTTGGTTAAAATAAAAAACAAAACAAAAATCTGGAAAGCAGCCCACATTAAACAAACTAAAGAAATTTTCCAGGCGGAAAAAGGTGGAGAGCAAAGCCATTGTGACCTCAAGCTACGAATTCTTTACCCACAGGCCATAATTTACCCTTAATGTATAACTTATCTGGTTTAGAGGCGCTAAAGTTTGCTGGTAATCCACTCCTTCTTGCTCTTTTCAAAGCTTCTACTTGAGGTCTCCGTTTTTCAATGATCTCGGCGGGTAGATCTCTAAACATCTGATAACCAGTTCCTTTAAGTCGGTGGCCCCGTGCTAATATGTGTTCACAGTCCTGATATCGGAGGAAGCGTGCTAGAATTGGACGTGTTTCACCCTCCTTGAACCTGCCCGTACGATGAACACGCTGTATTTCCACATTCCTCGCATCTGCAAAACCAAGATCTTGCTCCAAAAAGTACCTTAGCACTTCCTCAGTGTCCTCCTGATGTGCCGTTGTTGACTTCTCCGCAATGTTTATGAATTTTATGTTTTCACGGCGCGAGTAAGCCTCCAAGTAGAGATTCTTCATGTGTAGGTCTGCTAACTTGTCTTCCTGTTCCTTTAGTTTATCTCTTAATATTACCAAGTTCTTGTCACATTCTGCTTCTTTCGTCTTTAGTTCCTCAAGGTCCTTGTCATGACTGCTGATGCCTTTCTGCATCTCAATGATTTCGCCTTTGGCCGAAGAGTGAAAAGCTTCCAATCGTTCCGTTCTACGTTCAAGGTTTTGAAGGTTATTTTCAATCTTTCGTAGGGAACTTTCGATGTCATCCAGTTTTTCGAGCTTCTGCAAAATTTCTTGGAGTTTACTAGCGACGTCTGCGGACATATCAAGCGCCGTTAAGATCTCGTCTTTCTCGGGTTCTCTGGCAATGGCGTTCTCCGCGTGTTCCTCAACTAATAACAGATTTTTCGGCTTCTTTGCTTCCGGGGACTCCCGAGATTCGTCAGATGAGGTTGAAGATCTGTTTCTTCGTTTGTTTAAAAACCTTTCGAGAGTATTCGCCATTCGCTGCTTCCCAAAATGTTCATAAGCGGCGGACGGTTGAAGGAAGCGACCTACGCCATTGTTGACCTCGTCCCAGTTCCTGATGTGGACCTGCTAAACTCCTACTGTATACAATTAACATTCTACATTAAAACTAAGTTACTAAAAACAATTAAACTATAATACTTATTAAAACTAAGATGCAAACGTTATTACTAAGTTAAAACTGACTATTTACAATAGAAAAAAATAACCTGCTAATTTTAAATAAATTCAAGAATTTAAGAGGTGTAAAAATTAAATATTAACATTTAATAATACAAAAAGTTGATATCCTTATTAAGATTTCTGTAGTCCCTTTATTAAATGTTATTTTGAAAAGCAATTGACGGAGGACCTTTTTAAATGTTTCCTTCGGCAAATCTGTTGTATCGCTAATCTAGAATTTTTGACGTAATACTTTCCGGAGGTGGACGATCGTTTGTTATATGAATGGATGCTTGATGTTTTCTCAAATAAATGTAACATATTTAATGGTGCATTGTTATTACTGATATCGTGCATTACATGTGAAACAGATTCGTAATAAAGAAAATTTATTGGCAAAATATTGGCATCAAGAAATAAAGGGATTGCATGATCACGTCTGTCAGTAAAATACATCATACGAAGCGCCTTTTTCTGGAGAATTAGTATTTTATTAAGATGAATCTTACACGCCTGACCCCAGGCAGCGAGACCATAAGTTAAGTAGGGATTGATTAGCGATTGGTAGATATTCAAGAGTATTTGTCGAGGAACAAAATGGCGCAGTTTTACAATAAGCCCAACATTTTTACTAACTTTCGTGGCAATGGTATGATCGATATGGTACTTCCAGGAAAGAATTTTGTCAATAAGAACACCAAGATACTTAACATAAGCTTTTGATTCAAGAGTAACATACGTATTACGCTCATTGTCGAATATGCGGAGTTTTGGCTTGTAAGCCAATCGTTTTTGATAGGGGTGAAAAATTACGAAGTTTGACTTTCCAATGTTGAGAGTTAGCTTATTGGCTGTCAACCAGTCATAAAGCTTTTTTAGTTCAATATTAACTATTTTTTCTAGATCCAGTGCATTTTTGTTAGCAAAGAGGATGTTCGTGTCGTCAGCAAAAAGGTAAAATCTGAGTTTATTAGAGTATTTATGAATATCATTGATATATAACAAGAAAAGCAATGGGCCAAGAACAGATCCTTGGGGGACACCACAACTTATGTTTGCTTTATTTGATATGTGCGGACCAACTTGTGTTGTTTTTTTACGATGTTTCAAATAAGAGGAGAACCAATCATTAATTATCCCACGAAAGCCATAATGGTTGAGCTTAGCGAGTAAAATATCGTGATTAACGGTGTCAAAGGCTTTTTTAAGGTCAATGAAGACTCCACATGAGAGCAGTCGATTAGTCATGTTTGTTTGTATGTCATTAACAATGTCCAGGATTGCATGTTGAGTGGAATGCCCTTTACGAAAGCCAGATTGTGAAGAATACAGTAAGTCATGTTTCTGGATGAAGCCCAACACTCTATTGGCATAACTTTCTCAAAGATTCCATTGAAGTTGGACAATAAGAAATAGGTCTATCGTTGTTTGCATCAGTTTCTTCACCATTCTTAAATATTGGAGTTACCTTAGCAATTTTAAGCTTAGAGGGATATGCCCCTAATTTCATAGACGTATTGAACCTTTCTGAAAGGAAGGGAACGATGATTTCTCGTGAGCATTTAAGTAGTTTAGTAGGGGAGGAGTAAAGGCCATATGACCTATCGTTGGGTATGGACAATATTTGTAAGTCAATTTCCCCCGGAGAAGCCGGCTGAAAAAGAAAAGATGAGATTGGAGACTTACACTTACTAACACAATCCAAATAATGTTGTTGGCTAGAAAGTAGTTTGCTGGCGAGTCTGTTACCTACTGTGGCAAAGTGCTCATTAAGGATGTTAGGGATCTGTGAAGTTGCTCTTACGATTACGTTATTGTTATTTAAGTCCTTAATTGCAGTTATGGTTTTAAGGTTCTTTCTACGACGACACAGTAAGTCATTGATACCTTCCCAGGTCTTCTTCATATTCGCTACATTGCGCTCAAAGTACTCATGATAATATTTCTTTTTACTTAATCGGATCAAACCACAAATTTTATTTCTATAATTTTTATACTTAATTTCATCACCTGATGCAAACAACTGATTTTTAACTGTAATGGAGGCCTTGATTCCAGAGGTGATCCACGGCTTAGAAAGTCGTTTTGCTTTACGATTTGACAGTTTTCTGATGGGTGCATGTTTGTTTACAATTTTATTAAACGTATTATAAAACACAGAGAATAGTCTACTCGCATCGCTTGTTTCATTTGGCTAATCATGCAATCTCAATCAACGTTGGATAAGTCCTCTATAAAATAATTCTCAGAAAACCTTGAATAATCACGAATTTTGTTAGTTTACCTTTTTCGATATGTCTCTGGTGGAGGTTGTTATGCAGAATTGCGAAAAATGTTTCCACTGATAAGAAGTTTGTCTGAATTATTAAGAAAGATGTTATCAATTAGCGTGGCAAACGTTGTATGAACGCGTGTTGGCTTATATATCGACTGTTGGAATGAAATAGCAACTTTGTAGAGATAACAAAAAGTCATGACTTATAGGAGACGTTTCGCATTTAAGTAGATCTTTATTGAAATCACCCATGATATAAACGATCTTATCATTAGACACCAGTTTTTCAATTGTTTCTTCGAAATATGCCTGGAAGTAATTCGGAGAATTGTGTTGACGACAAATTATCCCACATACTATGTTTTTATGATCAAGGAAATTTCAATCCAGAGTGCTTGCAGCGCCTCATGAGAGGTCTTTTCGAGAGCAATATAGTCTAACGATTGATCAACAAAAAGACCAACACCTCCGAAGGCCAAAGGTGTTGGCGTGTGTTCAAAAACATAACCAGGAATGTTCGAATGGAGGCTGCTCTCATTTGAATTTGTGATTTTTGTTTCGGTGATTCCAATAACGTTAAAATAGAAATCAAGTTCATCTAGTAGCACTGTCAAGTTTTCCAAATTGCGATATATACTCACAATATTATTGTGAAAAATCGAAAAACCGGACCGTAGCTCATTTTCAGAAAGCTTTTCTGTACTCATCTTGAAACTATGCGGCGAAAAATATCGGCTTTGGATACGCTGGTTACAAAGGTTATTATCACCATTCAAATAAACATCCATATTAGTATTAAGACTAAAAACATCTAGATCAAATAAACTGGATAACTTATCGAGATTGTTTCTACATTGACTAGTAGAGATCGTATTATTAATTATATAATAAGGTGAATAGTTCGCGCGTTGTGATTGGTTCTTAGCTATGATCTATTAGAGGACAGATGCACAGATTACGTCTTCACGACCTACTTTTTTCCAGAAATGTGAAAATAAACAAGGTTTTCGCTTGCATTTTGTTTCTTTATTATATAAAACAAATAGATTGCATGTTGCCGTTCGTCTGTTCAGTAATAGATCACAGAAGACGTCAAAATGTGGTAAAAACATTAGTGACACACTCGCCTGCAGCTCGTGTGCCACTTCTTTGTTTTTACCACATTTTGACGTCATCTGTGATCTATTACTGAACAGACGCACGGCAACATGGAATCTTTTGTTAAAACTGACCATGGTAGAGTGCTAAGTTACCTCTGAAGTTAAAGTAAGGTAGTTCTTGTAATAATAATTTTCTAGCCTTGACTTCAGTTTTATTTCGACACACACGCACGTTAAGATTAATTTAAACGATAGGCAAAGGGTAACCGCAACATCGAAATAAGAATACTTAGCTTATCTTGGCTCAACCATTCCCTCTAAATCTTCTTGGTTTCTCAGCCTCACTACCATTGAACTATCCGTCTTTCGCAGGTAAACGAAACCATTCTTTGCCCAACAATATTTGTAGTTACGGTCATTCTTGAACTTTTTACTCTTGTAAAGAAGCTCTTGGATCCGCGGAGTTAGGTGGTCATACAGGCTGATGTGACTAAAGGCCCGGCCAAACGAGTGCAACATCATCCAAAATTCTTTAATCCAACATTGTTGGACGATGTTGCACAGTGTTGAACGAGGTGGCCAAACGAATGCAACATGCTGGATTCAACACTTGGTCTCAAGGGATGGAGACCAAAATTTACCAAGACTCCTTAGAAAACAAAACCGTGCGATATTGTCTTTGGTAGCCCCGAAAATGCTGCGAGACCGATAATTGTACGTAAAGCCTGGTTTTCACTAGCGACTCAAACACAAGCGCAAGCACAAGAGCGCTTATTTCACTATGAAAACGGGCTTAACGCAAGCATAAGCGCAAGCACTGAGCGCAAGGATCAAAATTTTTCCTTTTCCTAGTGCTTGCGCTTATGCTTACGTTCGCTTGCGTAGTGTTCGTTTTCACTTAGCATAAGTTACGTATGCTTGCGCTTGTGCTTACGTTGCTAGTGAAAACTAGGCTTAAGCCTTTCGACCTCCGCGTAAGACAATCTTCTCGCTTTCGCTGGTCTACAGTTACAGCTACTGCTTTTCCCTTTCGCTTTCTTTTTGAAGAGAGATCACTTGTGTTAGAGCTCTCTTCGTCGAGAGATTGAAAACTTTGCTTGTTGATGATACTGTTTTTTTTTTTTTCACACACACGCGGCAACGCGCGAAGCAAGTATAAACAATGAATACAGATACCGCAAAGTCAGCTTAGTGGGCATGCGCGCATTCAACATTGTTGAAAACAATGGCCAAACGAATGCAACATTGTTGTTCACACCTGAGAACAAAAGAAATGTTGGATGATGTTGAAGACGATGTTTGATGGATATCAAACTTCGTCTAACATCATGCAACATCGTGCAACATGGTGGCCAAACGAGTGCAACATGTTGGATTCAACAATGTTGGACAATGTTACATCAACATGTTGGATCCGTTTGGCCGGGCCTTAACATCTGCACGGGCGTCGAGGCCTAGCTGCACCGCATCTAGGCCATCCACTTGTCTCCTGGCTGCCATAACCTTCTCCTTTGCCAGCCGGCGAACGAATTTACAAACGATAGCGTTTGGCCTGTTGGAAGCGACGCGGGACGGCATACGGTGTGCGATGTCAATATCGCTCAACGATATATCAACTTCTAGAGCAGCAAAAAGCTTCACACATAGACCAACAGTCTGCTGAGATGTTTCTTGTTCCAGGCTGCCATCGGCACTCCAACGATTTTAATGTTAAATTGGTAGCTGTATGTTTCAAAGGCATCAATAGATTTCGCAATACGATCGAACATACTCGAAATTTCATTTACTCTCAAAAGTAGAAACGGAATTTGTTTCTTAGCTTCAATTTAAATAATGCGAGCTCATCGTATTGACTTGAGACGAAATCAACGGATCGAGCCTTGTCAGGCGACGTTCCTCCCTTGGGCAGTTGTCCACCATCTTGCTCCGCCATCTTCGATGAGACATCTTGGGTTAATTTCTGCAGTTGCTCTTTCAGTTCTTCAATCTCTTTACGCAAGGCTTGATTCTCTTTTCGCAGCTTTTCGTTTCCGGTCATAATAAGTGATACAAATAGCACAAAAGTAAAAACAAAATTGTAGAAAATTTCAGCAGTATCGTATCGAAAGACACGTCCGCCTAGCTCGAGCACGTGTCACTACCAAGACAACTTTCATGTCGTCAAACAAGTGAAGTACTGTTCTAATTCAAAATTTATGATGAGAATAAGTCATCTGATATGCAGAAAATGGAAGCACTTTAAAATCTTTGCGGGGGGTCATCTAATTATAAATATCCAAGCCTTAACACACTTGAGTTGTGGTTGGTTGGTTCTTTCGCTGGTGCTTCCGACTTCGACAATCTAGTTTTCATAGGATCATTATAAGCGACGGAGTCATAAGCAGTTTCGGAAGAAAATGGAAACGCTCTGAATCTTCCGACTCCGACTCCAGCGAACTTATTCCACTTATTGTTAAAAGGAGAGCAAAATTTATTTCTGCGTCGTGTTTTTTGAGATTGTTTCTCCAACAAAGAAAATTACTGGAAATTATCATATTATTTTAAGTTTTCTGGATTCAAATATTTTATTGGAGGCGTGAAATGTGCTGCGAGCACGGCCTGGGCAGTAGCCAAACGAAAATTGTCACCGAGGCAATAGGTACAAGGAGTACCTCTTTAATATTCATCTATTATTTTTCAATCTTAAATTGTCTCTTGGAGAAGCATCAAAACGTGCTTACGCCTCTGTTATTTTTTTTTCGTAAGACACGCACACAAGGAAGGAAAAATGCAACGTAAATTCAATTTTTTTACGAGGCAAGTGCCCCCGTTCGCCTCATACTACCTACGGCCCTTTGGTCTGTAATATTATCTCATTTGCATTCAATGTCACGTTGTTACCTAGCTGTTCATGTTTGTGACTTCTGAGCAAGCACGTTGCTTTGTAATGCAGATAACAGAGTACAGATTTAGACCTTCCAAAACTAGTGAAGAAGAGGAAACATGTGTGGGCAGCGCTATTCCGAAGGACTAACCGGGGGAGAAAGTTATTACCTATGAAATTGCCATTTTAGGGCCGAAGTGTACAAGAAAGGTTGGGACCGAACCAAACGATAATGTTGCAATCAATGAGGGAGAGTTTAATTTAGAAAACAATTGCTCTTTCTGTTTTCGGGACTTTCATAACTAATAACTGTACCGTTTCATTCAATGTCAACCTAAAATATCATCGTAAATGGCGATCTGCTTATAAAACGACAGTCATGATGTAATTCCATCATCAAATTCAGAGATTTGAAGCTTGAAAATAAAAACCAACCACAAACATTTTTTTCCGCGTTTGGTCAAGGGTTTGTCTGGACAAACTTTCAGTGAAACTCAGTCCCACAAGCGAAGATCGAAAACTGGTGAGACAAGGCTCATTTGCTTTTTGGCTCCTTGTCCATGAACAATAAATTGTCAGCAGCTTGAAACGAGCGTTTGAACAAAGTTTTTACATTAAGGGCTGATATTACATGACGAATTTCAGCCCGGGTTGAAATTCCGCCGGGCTGAAATTCTCTTCATGTAATCGCAAACGTCTTTTTAAGAAGATTTGTTCTGGAAGCCGAACTGAAATCTCAACCCGGTTAAACGAGCTGAGATTTCAGTTAGGGCATGCACAGTATTGGTATTTTTTTTACGCCATTTTGCTTTTGTGCAAATTGGAAGAGCCGAGAAGGAACTGGGCCTCGTATAGTAAAGAGGCAGAGTGAGGTGGGGTGGGGTGGAGTAAACACAGTTATTTAGGACAATTGTAACAAATTTCCAACGTAAATTCTGCAAATGATTCAGCCGACCAAAGAGTGAATTCAAATGAGCCGAGTATAGCCACGTGACCAGCTGCCATGTGACAATATACATGGGTGAGGTCAAGATGGCGGGATATTGGCTAAGTTCTTTTTTTGCGTATTTATGGACCGAGACGAAGTCGAGGTCCATAAACACGCAAAAAAAGAACGAGGCCAATATCCCACCATCTTGAACGAACAAGCTTGGTCAATAAAGGATTTATTATATGACTCAAAGGACGCTATTAAAAGACAGTAAAACGCGGGACGAACGGGCTATCCCGAGCAATCAAAATGGCTCCATCTTGACCTCGCGGGTAGCCAATCACAGCAGGAGAATTGATTCATCTTGACTGCTGAAAGAGCCAATCATATAATAAGCATGCGTAACGCACCCAGTCCTTTATCAAAATCTTTGGAGAAAATTAACAGTGTTAAGACCCCTCCCCCGTCCCCAACTCCGTTTTAACAAAAAACCTAAGGTTTCCAAAATTTTCTTTAATCCTTTTTATTTACTAAAATTTAATGGCACATTGTACAAATAAAGCAAATATAAATAAAAAAAAAAAAAAAGCCATTGGGATAATCTGAAAAAGAGTAAGTAGCACTCCATACTAAGACAGATTACCAATATGCTAAACTAAAGATGAAATAAATATAAATATAAGCTTTAAGATAATCTAAAAAAAGATAATAATACACATAACTAAGCTATAAAACAATAAAATATTTAAAATTAGACAAGCTCAGCCCCCTTTCCCCACCCGTTTATGACAACATGAAAAAAATTTTTTCTCCTAGCTTAAAAGCTGCCAGTGACGATGAGAGCACTAATAGGGTTTAAGGTGCTCAAAATGGTTTTGTTATTTTTAAACACCAACTCTTTAATGGATCGATACTCCCATAATTTTTTCTCTTTCCTTGAACATGGTATCAAAAAATTCCCAATTATTTGTCAACAAGTTCCGATCATTTTTTTTATATATGATGTTACCATAGCAACAGTACCACCTCTTATTGAGTTTTTAAAAAATCTGTACATTTGGCTCAGAACCACTATAAATTATAGAAAAAAATAAAGGTGGCTCTGAGCCCAATGTAGAATTACTGCTTTGCAATTCAATAAAAAAACGGAGGTCACTCGACTGGTGTTTTGAGTTACAGGAACATAAAGCGAAAATTAAGGGTGTTTCTTTAAGGCTGTACTGTTGCTGTGGTAACCCTATATGTCAAAAAATGATCACAACTTGCTAAAAAGTAATTTTGAATTTTCTTCATGCCATGTTCGAGAAAACAAAAGAAAAATTGTGGGAGTGTCGATCCATCAAAGAAGTCGGGCGCTGTGAACGCCATTTCGGGTTCTCACATTTTTTCTCCTATATTCCGTTCCTGTGGTGGTTTTACAAATATTGCATTTGTTGTTGTTGTTGTTGTTGTTGGTCGTTGTTGTTGCAGCGATAGCCGTATTTTTAATTTACGAGCTTTTCTGGCATATTTTACTGCCTTAAATCGGTGTTTTTACTTTCCATTTTACACTTTTTCAACTCTTAAATCGACGTTTTGTTAAGTTCAAATCAAGAAGAGACAAGTTTTCCCTATATCGTTCAATTTATGCCTTTGGCTGAGGTCAAAGTGCCAGAGTCACTGTCTTCAGTTACATAATACTAGCAAAACTCTGCAAGGTAAACTTACCTCTAATACAGTTCAGTTTTCTGACCTTAAAGTGCATGTTAAAATTCTCTATGAAGATTTCCAGGATCAATTTTTTACCTGGTAAGGCGAGAGATTTGAAAAATTGTTCAGCAGTATTTTTTTTTTTTCACCGACTAAAACATCAATACAAATTCGCGGGAAATAAACGGAGATTGCCCGTGCTACATTGAGGGTGGTAAAGGGTATTTTCGTGAGTCGTGAATTGCCTTTTTAATTTCTCCTGAAATGTGAAATGGCCGTTTTTTTCCTCGTGAAAATCACCGTGAGCCCTGATATTTGATTATAATTATCCGTCAAATGAGAATCGGGTGTTTGATTCACTTTGAACTGTGATTATGTTTCATGTTTCTTTAATGTTGAGAGAAATTGTAACAATAGATACCATATGGTACAGTTCGGTACAAACTATATTGCGTTCCATGGCAATCTGAAACGCCATTCTTGACCCAGGGCCGTGATTGCCATGGGAACGTGTCTGGGATAGCTTTCCTCGTCAATGGAAACCGCCTCTGAAGGTCTCGAGATTCTACCAAATGTAACTGTTTTGATGAGTTACATGGCAGACAGTAACAAGAATCCTTAATCCACAAGGAGAAGGCCCGTTTTCCAATGCTTGCCACGTTATATCATGAGCCCAAAAATCAAACAATAACTGCAAGCACATTCTTACGTTATATCCTTTTTGCATTTGTTTGTTTGTGGGTGTTTTTTGGCTGTTCACACCCTAATTTGAACTCGCTTTGTACTGTAAACATTTATTTTAAAAAATATGTTCTTTCACCAAGCTCGTTACAATCCCTGATGAAGTCTGTATGATCAGAGGAAACCGGTCGAATAGCAAAAATGTTAGCTAAAGCTGTGGCTGTGTGCTGCTCACTAGTTTTTATTTTAAAAAGCACATCAGACAAGGGAGTGCTTTGACTGTAGTTCTTCTTCTGACCAAAGGGACTGTATTATAATGTGGGAGGGTGGGCTGGAGTAATTTGGGTGAGGGTTACCGAAAAAAAAAATCATCATTAGGTGGAGGATCATCCATTTATCAAACAGCATTTCTACTCTCAGTTCAAACATCTCGTTATAGGTTCGTGAGTTTCCTTAACTGTACCGTTTCGAATGAATAAATTTTCGAAAACAATGGAAAATAGGCAAAAGGAAACTTACAACGTTATTTTTTTTGGGGGGGGGGGAGGGGTTGGCCATCCTTTTTACTCTGACTATATGTGAAGGGCCATGCACACGAAAAAATAAACAAGTTATTTGCCTGCCTAGATCGGTCCGTATTGGGAAAAACTGTGCCCTTGATCTCGAGACCTCTGGCTCAGTTATTCCCAATACGGACCTCCCGGCCGGCAAATAACATATACTGTATACTGTATATATACTTTCGTGACTACAAGAGGATAAAATTAAGTAACCGGAGAAGCCTTTCTTCAGCCGTAAACTACAAAATTTGACCTGTAGAGCTAATCAAAGGCCCCTATGAGCTAACTCATTCATGAATATAGCAAAATATACAGTTAAATCTCGCCGTAACGAAAGCTGTTACCCCGATAGAAACGGCGGGCACAACTGATTTAGAAACGATGTTGGAGTGTTAACGTACACTGATTTAAAACTGAGATTGAAAATGGAAAGAAACAGTTTTAAAGAATACTCAATTCTTGCTATGATGTGAAAAGAAGAGAAGCTTGTTTTCGACGAAGTTCATTTGAAATTCGATTCGAATCTATAATTTTCCCATAGAATAAGATATTTAGTATTGCATTTTGGAGGACCTTTTTAAGCAGTACTGGCATGTTTGGCTTTATAAATTCAATTCAGAGTAGCCTTCCAATCGATCGACTCTAACGCCGGAGCACGTGGAGACTTCTACAATGCTTTTCAGCGATTATTGAACCATTTCTTGGCTCGATAAGAGGGAATCACATTTTCCGACAGCAACAGCTTGTTGGCTCACTTTGGCCTAGCATTGAGTCAAGCAGGGGCACAGTTTTGCCGAACTTACATGTAGACCCAGTTTGGTCGCCTAAAATCGCTCAAACATTTATATGCCTCAGCCCATTAAAACTCAAGCTAGCACGGAAAAATAATCCCAGTAACGTTATCACAAACAACAGCTTGATGTTTAAATCATAATTTTTGCCAGCACTAGTAAATGTTGATTCCACAAGTTTTGGGACTCCAAAATGCAAAGCAAAATAATTGGAAATTGACAAATTTTCTTATCAACTCGGTGAGGGCACGTTTGTTTACCAAAAGCATAAGCCTAAACACATACCTACCAACTCTCACGCATCATGCGTGAGTCTCAAGCCCGCGGACCAAAGACGTCGATCTCACACATTGAGGGCAATTTCTTAGGCCTCACTTAGAAATCCGGATAACTTATCCTTTAACATATTAATAACAAAAATTCAATTCAATATTCCCTGTAAATGTTCCAACAAACGGCGCTTAAGGTCGAGTTTGAGTCCTTACTGTATCAGAATGTGCTAAAATGTCGCGTTTCAGTTTCCATTTGAGGGACTGGAAACGAACTCAAATAGCTTCGGACACGTTCGGAAGTCATCGGAACATCTTCGGACATTTTCGGTAGTATTCGGAAGTCTTCGAGAAATCCTTGGAAGTCGCCGGCACATTTTTGGAAATTCCGGGCATGAGAAGACAATAATCTCCCGCATTTGACTCCGAAAAAGTTGACAGGTATTAACGGAGGAAAAGAGACTGCGAGCCTTCACTTCAGTTATCCCGGTCTCTTTTTCCTGGAAAGCATGCAAACTATTACTAAAAAATGTTCCACAATCATCAGATTCATACGCTTCTGTCAGATTTAAATAATTTCTTTAAGTGTTATAAATCGTTTTGTAACCTATTATTGCGCAGTACGCTATACGGACTTTGAATCATCTTAAACAGAGGCGTACAGATTTTTTATGATAACTACCTAACGAACCAATTTCAATAATCAACAATAGGTTTATTGAAAATTCCTCAACTCAAAGGTATTCTAGCCCGAACTTCCTAACCGTTGGTTATTGAGAAAGTGTCAAAGTGATATTTTGTGGAAACACACAAACGTTTCGTTTAGTTAGTTTATTTACAGCGTACATTTTTGATTTTGGACATCCATGTTATGGTCAATTAACACCTGTCAAAACAAGGTATCCGCTGACCAGTATCACGTGACCACATCGTGGGCTCAAGTTTAGAGCTCATCGAGGACAGGTTTTTTTTTAAGTACTCCCTATAATAGCCTATACGGGGAGGCTCCACCCGAAAGGGTTACCTTTTTCACGTTTCAGGTTTCTGAAAGGGTAGGGTTTTCACGAGTTGAAGTACACGAAAGGGTAGCTAAATGTGTCATTGAGGTATCTAAAAGGGCCTTTCATTAAAATATTTCGAGCGCACATACCTTATGACTGTACTGTTCTAATTTATTGAGCGCTACATGAAAATAATAAGAAGACTTCCTGTTTTAGGTATACGAAAGGGGTACTATTTGTCAAAGAAAGGTATACGAAAGGGGTACCTTTTCTGTCAAAAATGGTATATAAAAGGGTAATGGGTCGGACCTCGGGGCAAAGCCTCACCGTATTAAAATTTTTTTAGTACCCACCGGGTGCAGCGCTCTACCAACTGAGCTTACAAGCCAACTGGGAGACCAGCTCCCAGTTGGCTTGTTAGCTCCCAGTATCGCAGCACTGGTATCGCAGAGGTCGTGGGTTTAAAAAAAAATTCAGGATTTATTATCACTACTGCTTAAGTGATGTTCACAACTGCAATGATCATTCACACATTCGTACTTTGTTTTGTTGCAAGGTTTTGTTGTTTTGTGGTTTTTGAACATGGCTACGGTCAATTCCTGGTGACTACTCTAAACTAGCAAGTTCGTACTCCTCTTTGTCTTTTCTACGCACATTTATGTCAAAATTGTTTAGTAATTTTTCCAGTGATATATCAAAAACGAGTGCGAGTGTTTTATCACCAAGAAACAGCTGATAAAAGCACGACGCCGAAGGCGGAGTGCTTTTATTGTTTCGAGGTGTTTAAAACCCCTGATGAAACACTGGCGAAGCAGGAGTTTTTGATAGGGCTTCTCAAACACGCCTAAAAATACAATGCAATATAGCAAATGTATCCTCTGTATAATTAAAACTAATGTTTTAACGAACAATAGCGCATACATTCTTTTGCATTTTCCAGAACTCTTTCCCGAATACATTTTGCGTCAGCAATCATTCATAAAACGTGACAAATGATGGCGGATATCAAGCACGGAGCGAGTCGTTTTCGTCCACCTTAAACTTTATCTGAGGAGCAGCTTTTAGCTGACGAGGCCGTTCCAGCTTCTACAAAATACAAATCAAAGGGCTCTCCGAGCCAATTCGTGAATTTGGTATTAGAGTAGCTAGAGATTCGTGATGGCTAATGGGCAAGAATAGACCATTTTAGCTTGTTGATTTTGTTTTCCCATAGTTAATAGAGAGGAATGGTTAGGAAACCCGGCAAACATCAAAGGAGTAAGACAAAGAGGCCAAGATTTATGTTTGAAGGCCCATGACCGTGCACATTTCTTTGTTTTGCACTCATGTACTATGCATGAATTACGTAATCGGAATGTTTCTATTGGCTAGTTGCATGAACACGCGTAACCACCTATTGTTGTTGTGCACGGTCAAGCCCCAAAATAGCAAACAAAAACATATAACAAAGAACTTTGCTAGGTTTCATAACCATTTCCCTCTATAAACTATAGTTCTCCAGTTCCCAATGTAGACCATGTGATGTTACCCTAGAGAACTGTTTCTTTGAAATTTCGCCTTTTTCACGTGCATATGTACGCATAATTTATGAAAAGACAAAAGGCAAATCCCCTTGGGAAGATCACATGGTCTACATTGCGAAAATAAAATCTGCAAGCTAAAAAGATCTATTGGCCAAAATCTTGACGTTAGCTGAGAAATGCCATGTTTTTACTGTGTACGTAGCTTAGAATGAGGTCTGTCAAAGTTAAGTGATACTGCTGAAACATGGTTTGTTGCCTTCTCCTTGTACAAAAATACAAACAAACAAATCTGTTTGGATTTTTTGCTACATCTGCAACAGTGTATCTGTAACCCCTGAAGGGCTTTCATCAATTCACACCAGTCATCAATATCATCATTTTCATTGGTTGTATTTTCAACATCCGCAGTGAAAATGTTGTTTTGGTAATTCTGTATTTTATCCTTTGTAAGACTTTTAAAAGTTTCCAAATCACCACTTGCTGTGTCAGGGTTTTGAATTTATTCATTCCACTCTTCATGGGTAGTAGATCCGAAACTGATGTTTTCTACTCATGCAGTTTGCACTTCAATGCCTTTTTGGCCTAATGCTCAATGCAAACAGACAACTTACACGGTTAAAAAACAACACTCCTTTACTCAATGATAGTTAGAATTCCTAATTTTCAAATCAAACACAATTCTTGGCAATCAAAACTTGCCGCCCACCCCACCAAAAAAACTTTAAAAGTGAAAAAATTGAAATATTCGCAGTGAAGTTTGATCCTGTTGTCAGATGAGCGAATTTGATATGCATTACCGTGATTACGAGGATTTCTGTTTGTTTACGTAGATCGAGTAATTACGAAATTCCGTGAATTAAGACACAGAAAAACGGACTATAATCTTTCCTAAATGAAAAAGTTTTCCTCATAAGCCTGCTGCATATGCCTGAAAAACAAACGCGTTCAATTTTCACCTCTAGTAAATCTACGCGAAGGCGAAGCAAGCCAGCCAATTTCGAGTCACTATGACAGCACAGTTTATTGACTAGAATTGAGCAAGTTTTCCACAAATTTCGCTCAAGTTGCTTGGAATCATGATGCAAGGAATCCGGGTCAATTAAAGACAACTCATGGTAAAAATTTTGCAATGTGGATTCCCATAAGCGCTCACTGAAATGTTTCGGAGAAAGTCAACAATTCTTGTGATGATTCCAGGTGATTAGCGAGGTACCAAAACCACTATCTGTCATCTAAGTGGGATTTCTTCGCTATGAACTGATTTCCACTGTTTAAGTTGTCGATTGGTCCTTAGGACTTGTTCTTTAGATTACGTTTTAAAAAGCAAAATGTTTTCCTTCTGAGAACGGCACACTGCTATCTTGAATATTCACCTTCAAATACACAGCAGCCATTTTGAACAGAAAGTTTACACGGGGAGTTTACACCAAAATTTAGCCCCATTTTCCAGCACACAGCTATAAGCTATAAGTCAAATGGGCTTTGAACATTTTTAGACAATGGTAGTCAAAAAGAGAGGCGAAAGTACCGATTTTGGATCATATCCTGGCGGTCTTTACAACGAATATGACTTGTACAAGGTGAATCCTGTAAATTGTGCTTAACTACTGGTTCACGAAGTTTACAAATCATGATGTAAAACTTGTTTTTGCTTTCTTTTTTTGCGTGAATCTTGATGTCCAATAACAGCACAGATGAAAACCACGCGTGTATATCTGATCCAAAACACAAGTGGTTTTTATCTGGATTTTCATTGAGTATCAAAACTCGTGCACGTGACGAATTTAATAGCCGGTTTTTTTTAATTAGCAATCCACGGCGCACTTATGAATTATTAATGAGTTTGAGAAGTTGTATACTTCGACTTTCTCCTCCTTCTCCAAGAATTTTCGACATATCGTGCATTGTTTTCTTGTAATATTTTGAGGTTTTTGAACCGCCGTTAATTCCTGTCAGCTGACTGCTCTAAACGATCTTCTTCATATTTGTTTTTGTCTCTTCTACGGACATTTATGTCAAAATTGCTTAGCAATGTTTCTAGCTTAGCATGAGATATGTTTGTTACTTGTTTTAATACAATCAAAAGAATCATTCCGTAGTTTACCGGTACAGTGACCGTTTCCTGGTGAACCGCGCGTGATAACGATTCCTTGGTACTGGTTGCATGCATATGAAATGTCATGTTTGTTTAGCTAAACCCTGTCATGCCCTTTCACGCTTCAATATTATAACATGTTCGTGCGATCAGAAGGAAGACCAAACGGCGAGCATGTAATGGGTTGGTAGTTAGTTATTCAGAGTGGTAAATTAAGGTCGATGTGTTTCAACTAAGTTAAATGCAACAGGAAGGAAATTGTTGATTATTCCCTTGCTGTTGTAGCTTTTTCAGGAGGTTTGTAATTTGGTCAAACTAAAAACCAAACTTAACATGAAAATCATCTGCGCAGGACTGAGTAAAACAGGGACCACATCCATGGCCAGAGCATTACAACTCCTTGGATTTAAAGTCTACGACTGGCCCGAGCACCTAGCGATTCATGGCGATGAATGGATCAGCATTTACCGAGGTAAAACGCCTGACTTCGCTTCCATGTACGACAGCGTTGATGCAGTCACCGATCTTCCACCAGCGGGTTGGTATCAAGAAATCCTAGAGGCTTTCCCGGATACAAAGGTTGTTTTAACCATTCGGGACAACGAGGATGTCTGGCTGAAGAGTTGGTTTAAGGAAATAGACTTGGATGTAAACCTTACAGGCACCGGGTTTTTTGCTAAATGTTCATCAGGGGGCATTTACATCGTAAATATTACACCTTGCTTGACTACATGAATGCTGGGGCATTTGGCAGTTTAGAAGCAGAATCTACCGTTTTGTTCAACAAAAGATATCGCGAACACAATGAAAGAGTGCAGGCTGTGGTTCCAGAGAACAAACTGTTGGTCTTCAACTTAAAACAAGGGTGGAAACCTTTGTGTGATTTTCTTGAATGTGAAATCCCAGAGCAGGAGTTTCCTTTTCTGAATAAGGGGATGACCGACTGCTTTGAAAGATTAGAAAAAAAACAGCGGGAATCCTGGTTTTTTGTTACAGTCATTCTTACTTTTTCATTTGTTCTGCTCAGCTTTTTTTATTGCTTCGTTTAGTTTAGATTTTCCATGGACTTTTTGGCAATGTGAAGTCTCTGAATTAGTAAACCTCGGTGGTCAGATGCGTTTTCATATGTTCGAAAGCCTGGTTCACACTTTTGAGATAAGCACAAGCGTAAGCTCAAGCATAAGCGCAAGAAAACGCTAAGTATGCATTGAGATGAAATAAGCACAAGCATAATCACAAGAAAAAGAAACATCTTCCTTTTTCTTGTGCTTATGCTATGCTTTTTTCACAAGTGGGAACAGGTGTGAAATAAGCATACTGGCATAAGCGCCATCTTTTTTCTTCCACCATCTTGTTTATCCACCGATGTGACTCGTACTGCGCATGCGTAAGTCGCTAGTGCGAACGTTATTATGCTTCTGTTTGCGGTTACGCTTGTTCTTATCTCACAAGTGTGAGCCAGCCTTTAAAAAGTGCACGGGTGGCAATTACAATGAAGATTTGTTACTAAGGGTGTCGCCAAATGGAGTAATTAACCTTGCGCTGCTGCTCAGCGTTGTAGACATTACCAACTCTTTCATTCAAAAATCAGAGCCAAACATAACGTAATGAAACTTTCACAAATAATTGGCATGTTAATTAAAATTATTTATTGCTTACCTTTAGAGCAAGAAATTATATGTTCATACAGTGATCAAACCAGTTTTCAACTATGCTTCGGTGGTTTGGCAAATTTTGTGCCCCAGGACTGTTTTCTATGGAATTTTCGTTTCAAGAAAAGAGCGGCTAGAGTGATACTAGATGCCAGTCCTCGGGCTTCGTTTGTGGCTCTTTTAAATTGCCTACACTTGTTATACCGTGTTGTGTTAAAACTAAGATCGGCCTATGCTCCCATGCTTTTAAACTGAAGAAAGCTTCAGTTGGAGATCCTGACTTTCTGATAGAATCTCTTT
The DNA here is from genome assembly GCA_016490735.1 of Pachyseris speciosa. Classification (NCBI taxonomy): domain Eukaryota; kingdom Metazoa; phylum Cnidaria; class Anthozoa; order Scleractinia; family Pachyseridae; genus Pachyseris; species Pachyseris speciosa. Next base: position 312,895 of record JAEMWC010000134.1, on the reverse strand, counting down.
GTTTAAATAGCTCAAGGGACTCTAAATTATCCTTCCTTCCTTCCTGACTTGCTTACATGTTTACTTGCTCATTTAATGATATACATACTGACTTACGGACTAAATTTGTTAGCGCCATGTGAGTTCATAGAGCCGACGAATTAATTTCACGATCTTTAACTATTTTGGTATCTGGAATAAGAAAACTGACTTCCTTCATTTGGGATGTATTGTTAGGAGAATTATTTCAATATTTGTTACTTTTATCATTTACGTGTATTCGCTGTTTTACTCTTTTGTCACATTTCTATATTTGAGTTTAGCTTTAATATTTAACCAAAGAGGGTTTTTATCGTGCTTATTAGCTTTTACCTTGAGAAAAGCTGCTCATGGTACTGAATTGATTAGCTTTTTTAACACTTCTCTTTAATAAACCATATTTATAGCTTTTGGCAAATATTATATTTACAATGCACATATTTGCCTTTACAAACTTTTTCAATAGCTATTTTTCTTACTTGCTTTGGGGCTTATTTAGTTGTTTGTTTTTCGGGGTTATAAACAAACACAAAAAAAGTAAAAAAAAAATGTTGATAGAAAAGCCAACAGTAGTTATTCCGATAAACAACTTGTTTCAGTGCCACAGCGGTCACCCTTCAACTTTACAAAGTTAAGATTATCTATAAACTAGCGTGTTTGTTTAGTTTTCATAAAACGGCAACAACGGCAGCAGCCGTTTATGAAGTACTCATTGACAGACTGTTAGTTTTACCAACTTATTTATGCGGCACCTTACATGCTTAAAAAAACTACTGCATCAACAAATTTTGGCCTTTGTCCCCGTGTCGCTTGTCGCTTGTCTCAATTTTACAATCTCCCTTGTCGGTGTTTAAATCGCTAATTCTCTCCCTTGATGCCACTGTCGGAATTTTGCCAGGAATGATGTCGCCTGTCGGGATTTCATTTTCTGTGCTGTCGCTACTTTTGGGCCATGTCGCTTGTCGGAATTTACCCTGGCAGGGCCTCAGGCTCGGGTCCTTTGATTTACCGCAAATATTGTATAATCAAGTGTACGAAATGTATACAAGTAACTCGAAATGTACAATCAAAATTCCATTACATTAAACTGCTGTTGGAACCAAAGTCAATTAGTCTGATGTTGTCGCAGTGCTGTTTCCGGTCAGATCCTGAGTACCTGCAGAGAGTGGCAGCTCTATTCCCTGGAGCGAGTACCCCGTTTGAGTATAATTTCCCCAAGACTTGTTGTCCAAGTCGAGTATCCCAAGTCATGTGCCTCCGTTTCATTAAACGTTCCTGGTGGAAAGTTCAGGCTGGAAAAGTCTACCGTCACATAATTCATTTGCTTGGAATATGAAATCGTTTTACTTTACCTCGATGTCGATGTTTTAACCTTTCATCCAAACAGAATCTTCAGTTACATTAGAAGCTGTATCGCAAACCGATCTTGTCGATTCAGAAGATATGAACGTGATCAAATAGACCGGCATACCATCTTGCCAATAATCAGGTTCCAAAACCGCAAAGGCGAGAGCCCCAAACTTGGGGGTCGCGCGTGAGACTCACGTCGTGTTATTTCTGTACAGGTGTTAGGCACGCACAAATAACACGTGAGATCAATAACTGGCCAAATCCAAAGAGGAAACCTTGCTCTTAGGCTTTAGTCACTTCGTGCCTCGCCCGGAAGAATCGTCCCTTCCCGGATTACGACTGTTCTCGCCTCAGGTAATCATTGTCATTGACATTTTACCACGGTTAGTTAAACTAGTGATAGTTCTCACTACAGGTGCCCCCGCCATAAAAGTCTGGAATTCGGAAAAACCGGTACTCATTTTAACTTTTTTTATTGAGAATAAAATTGTAACTGTAACATGTGACTGTATACAGCATTTGAAACACAAGACAACTCTCTTTTAATTAGTGAAACGTCAACTAAATTATTGGATTTATGCTAACTAGAGGCCGTACCGGCCTTCACTCGGCCTTCCAAGAGGTAATCGGAAATTGCAAGGGAGGCAGGATGGCCGATTGGTTAGGGGCGCTGGATTTCAATGCGGTCACACCGGGTTCAAATCCCGCTCTAGCCACCAGCTGGTGTTGTTCTGGGTAGTCCCTGGTTCAACTCCTCGGTCACCGTTGTAAATAGCCAACTGGTTTGCCTCTTGCCAGTTGGGACTCTGATCATGTTACGTTTACTTAAATTATTTGTTTCTGTATTTGCTCGGCCCCACTAGCCTTTTTGCCGGCTATAAATACTACCGAGGGTGAAGAAAAGTTATTAATTTTTTTATTTTTTCATCATTTTGCAATTTACTACTTCACTGATTCACCTACACGGTTGTAATATTCCAGAGATAACTAATCGATGATCAATGACATCAATTGGTAATCAATGAGTAATCGATGGCAAGAGTTGATTAGTCATTGATTATTGGCAATGATTAATGAGTAATGGATGAGTAATGGAAGCCCAAAAACTTTGTGGCCCATCGATTACTCATGATTAGTCATTGATGTAATTGATTACCTATTGATGTTATCGATGACTCATTTGATGTCCAATCTCGTTCCCAGAGCCCACGTGTCTTTTGGCGCTGGCCAAAAGACACGTGGGCTCTAGGAACGAGATTGTTTGATGACTCACCGATTACTCGTCGACTATTATACTGCGCACCTCTTGCTTTCTTGTACCACTTTTTTTTTTTTTTTTCGTTTGTGATTCTTTTATCTGTGTTAGACGTATTTTTCTTTATAACTGGTGTTCCTGTTGACGAAATTACGCCTTCACAAAAGGTCAAATAACCTTACGGCATGTCGAGACGTGAATTGCTAATCACAAATACAGATGATTCTCGTTTATTGTGCAATATTTCACTTTACACAAGTCTTTATTTAATAACAAAACAACTGAACAGGAACCAACCAGTCTGAAAATGAAACTAACACGTACGCTGACATGAATCGACTACGTGGTTATAGATTTTGTTCGGTGGATGTTTGTCAACAAAGTAAAACTGCAACGTAGCCAAGAAGCACTGCCGCCTTTTGCGAGTGAGCAAAATTCCCATCACGCAGTTTGCTTCCCACGTGTTGGAAAGGTTCCAGGGTAGAGGATCCGAAATTCTCAACAAACCTAAGACATTTGAGCAATTGTCGGAGGAGGGAAGAGAACCCTACCGAAGGATAAAGAACTGCATGGATACAGCAAGAAGATCCCATAGCAGATCTGAGAGGAAAGATCAAAGGTACATGAATCACTTATGAATACGCGTAATTTAATCAATTCGCAAGAACTATTTCCGTTGCACAATCCATATGCATTGTGTATTGTCATTACACTGAAATGTCTTTATCAGATGTTTATTCATCAGTGCTCCGTCGCTTTGCATATAAATAAATAAATAAATATATGCTCAACCAAATTTATCTAATTTTATTTTGTTTTTGCTTTACAGGAAAAAGGAAACGGCGAGCGGCCTCATCAACCACAAATACTTGAACGAAATTTTCCCATCTGCAAAAAATGGTCCTTATAAAGAGAGCAGATATCCATTTCAAGGTGTTATAGAAGAATTTGCCAAGTTGAACGACCTTGACGGGGCAACCGTCAAGGTTTGGTTCAATAATAAACGACGAGGAGATATGGGGAGCAAAATAGGCCTTCTGAAGTTTAATCCACATGTACTGTAAGCTGGAGAGAATAAAGCTGGAAGCATCTGCAGTCACATTAATAAGTTGTTTTCATTTTGTTCTTATTCTCCAAATACTGTTTTCAGCACGAACGATACATGATATCGATGAGTAATGAATGAACTCAGTGACTAATCAGTGCAATCAATGACTAATCGATGCCTATCGATTACTCATTGATCATCGGCAATAATCAATGACTAATCAGCTGATTACCCATCGATTACCTATTGATTACTCATTGATTTCATTGATGTCATTAATGTCATCGATGAGTTGTCTGGAATATTATGACAATACACCTTATTCCAAATGGCGGCCAATTTATTATTTTTTTGTTTGCATGTTAATTAGCCCTCTTTGCCTCGTCAACATGTACAAAATACAAAAGAATTTTGAAGTGAAAATGAGGCAAAGAGGACTAATTAACATGCAAACAAAGAATAATAAATTGGCCGCCATTTTGGAATAAGGTGTATGTTAACACAGCGAGATCTAAATTCCCTTCCATATTTTATTTTTCACTATCGCATCATGTTCATCACATACATATAGTTGCACTCCCTTCTCTAATACATTGCATTTTTCAAGTACATTCGACAGTGCTTGTCATTAGTGTTATGGACGTCTAGAAAACGACGACCCAGACCCATAAAACGACGTCATAGAAAACTGACTACCTAGAAAATGATCCAAGGGGGCTGTTTCCTTATAGGTCCGCTAGCTTGCATTAATAACGGAGGATTTTTTTCCCGGCATAAACGTTACTTGAATCTCGGTGAAATGTGAGGAGAAAAAATATCCAGCAGACTGAAACTGTTTGCAAATACGTCATCTGAAACAGAGACAGAACTATAAGAAAGAGGGTAAGGTTTCTGCGGTCAGTTTCACGTCATGCAAGTAAAAACCTAAATCGCTTATCGTTCAATAAATAATGTCCAGAAATTGAGATACTGTAGAAAATAGTAAATAAAATACCTATTAAAGTCTCAGGGGTACGTGATATCCCGGCCTTACTTGAGTTAGGGCCTGTTTACATCAGTGAACTCATCCCCGGACGAGTTTCATCCCTGTGTCTGCTTATTTACTTTTTAGTGTTCACATGATCCCGGGGTGAAACGTGACCAAACGTTCCACGTAAACGGTCTTCCTGCGATGAAAAATAAGACTTTTATAAGCGAGCAATTCGTCCCGGGGCGAAACTGTTTTCGTTCGTCCCGGGATGAAACTACACATGTATGTAAACAGCAATAAAAATTCCCTCCTGGAGGAAAGTCATCCCGGGATAACTTTCCTCCAATGTGAACGTCGCCTTATTCAGCAAAATGTACCACTCAAAATTACAGAGTTCAGTGTGGAGTGGCTAGGCGGTACAAACATGGCAACCGGATTGAAAACATCTGCAGTTTAGTTTGGCCATGTTAAAAGAGAGACCTTTTGTCTCGCTGTTGAACTTTCAAACATTCGTATAGACACTTCTCTTAACATATTAGTTGTTCACACCTCAAAAACACAAGGTGAATCCACGTTTTCATGTGAGTCTATCTCGTTGTCGAGGGTGTCATGTCGAGGATCGAGGGTAACATGTCGAGAGTAGAAATTTTTACCAAATTATAAAAATTAATTAAAATTTAACTTAAAACCTTGTTGCAATAAACGAAGAATTGAACCGTTTGAGAGATACTAATTGCACATCGACGTCGCCTTCATTAGTTAGGAGGTGGGGGTCAGAGTGAGACAGTGAGTAGCAGTTCGTGCCCAGTTCGTTTTATTTAGAACCCACCCATATTTGCTCATAAATCGGTGGCGGAGGTGGTTGGGGTAGCCATGTCACGTAATCTCATACCCAGATCCTACTTGTGATTGAAATGTAGGACCTCCCACACGCTTGGCCGTGGGAGGTCTGGGTACGAGAATAGTCCCCATGTTACCAAAAATCGGTTCGGTAAACTTTTCTAGTTTCGATAACTTACCCCTATATCTTTCCAAAAAGAAAAAAATGAAATGAAATGAATACGCGGGTTTCTAGCATTTACGGGATAAAAAGCAATTAGAATGTCCACATTGAGGAAACGTAAAGTATGGACGACTTTTTTCAGTGCTTTTCACATTTTTGTTGAATTTTAAGCGACGTATTCTCTAATTAGAAAGTCCCGTGTGGCTAGTTTTCAAGATCGTTTCTCTTATCACTCTTACTCCTTGGAACAGTCTGCCCTTGGAAAATCTCATACGATATGTATGTTCTCACAACATGTGGGGTGGAATCGAATTGCCAAGAAAAATCCTCATTTGTTCTCTTGACATATCCAAGCTCCATACAATAAAATAATTTCTCGGCCAAAATCGGTCACATTCATTACATTTTCCGTTTCCCGGCGGAAAGTGAGAACAAGTCAGGCTGACAGGAGCCACCATAGTTCGATTTCGCAGGTTATAATTTCGCAAAATAGTCAAAATACTGTAAGCGTAGTTTATTACAAACAAAGGCCGGCGAGTGGGGAGTAAAACTTCCTGGGATGGTTATCAACCCTTTGTTTCAATGAAACAGCGTCAAATCTACGAATCCACTAAGATTGCTGGCGCTAAGTCGCGAGGAAGTTTTTTCCCTAGTTAATTCTCTAGTCTCTTCGAGAATATGGATTCCCTTTCGAAATCGTACGCTTATGTGGTAAAGGGACAAGGATTACCAAACATTTTGCTATTGACTTTGCCTTTATTAGTTACGGGATAGGGGTGGGGTGAAACACTGAATGATACATTGACACCACAGTTCCTGTTTTCTTGAAAACCAGATTCGTTTCAAATAATTTACCGAAATACTCAAATTATAGCGCCCAGCTTCAAATTGACGGCCCGCTTCGAATAAAATATTAAATCCCCACCCCAAAACATAACGAATTACTCAATTACGGAGAACTGTTTACGGTACATTTAGAACCCACACAACCTCCATATTTGTTCATTAAATGTTTCCAAGTATTTCAGCTCAAAATAGCCTCCCAGCAGCAATGCAGCGCGATACTTTATTAATATGTTAATTTGACGAATTTGACTAATTGTAAGTGGACATACGTCTTTAAAACAAACTTCTTTTCTGTTCCTCATGTGCTATTCTTATCGTTTCTAAACAAAACACAGAAGAAAATAAAAAAGAAAGATTACGTACTATTGTATAAATGGATTATACTTGAATAAGCGCGACTCATGAATCGCCCCACCCACCTCCCTCCCCGGTTCAAATATGGGTGAACCAACGAGTTCGATACTTCCTCCACCAACTGTTTGGTGGATCCTTGTCCCTTTACCAAATCAGCGTGCGATCTCGAAGGGGAATCCAGAATCCATATTCTCCTGAAGAGACTAGACGGAACGACAAATGTAGGTTTGACGTTGTATGTAAGTGTTGGTAATCAACACCGGAAATCGCGACAAGGTATTTTTAAAATTCGCTACTCGCTTATGGTAGTTGCCAAATTATAGCTTGCAAAATCAGCAAATGGAACTATGGTGGCTCCTGATCAGGTTGACTTATTCACATTTTTCGTCAAGGAACCAATGCTGTAAATGTGACCGATCCTGGCCGAGAAATGACTTCATTGTCTGAGCTTGGAAATGACAGTTAGATTACACCCCAACTGCTATTCACCGTCACACCTCACCCCACCCCCTAGCTACTGTAAAAGCTCTATTAACTCCCCGCGGGGCTTATTTAATTTAAGGCTGAGGCCTCATTAACGGGGGGCTTATTAAAGAGGGGGGCTTAATAGAGAGGGGGGCGTTTTTCAAATCTTAAACACGTCGTTTCGTCTTAAAGTACACATGAATCGAAATTTCAAAGCCAGTTTTTTTCCCCAGTATAAAAATTGGTGTTTTAAGAAACATTTTGAGAGGAAAATAATTCACTAAAAGTAGCAGGAGCTTATTTTAAAATGCTATGAAAGTTGGGCATTTCTCACTAAAATTCTAGACAAAGACCTGGGGTCTGGTGAATAGTCATGACGTGTCATTCATGTGTACTCAGTCGAGTGCGTCACTCTGTTTTTGTGAGTTCCGTGGAATAAAAACGTCCGGGAACTACCAAGATTCACTACCGGGGCCGCCAACTGCACAAAACTTTCCATGTTTAAGCTTTTTCGCCTTCTCAGATATGTTTCACGGTTGACCATTACACAGGAATGACGTCACAGAGAACTTATGGCCGCGCGCAAAATGTCTCAAATTTCAGGCCACGGAGGGAATTTTTGAACCCCTACAAAAGGTGAATCCTTGTCACAAAAAGAGGGAAACGACTGAAAATGAAATATGGGGATTATAAGGTATCTAAAAAACGTTAAAACAAATTCGTAGTTAATTTTCGATTCATGTGCACTTTAAAATGGTTTTTGTACACAACTCAGACAAATGCAGTAAAACCGTTATTTACTAGTACAGAGCAGGAAAGAGTATTGTGTGTTTGAGTGTAGATTTGTTTTAAAACAAACCAACTGGGCCGCATAAAGCTAAAAGTGGATTTCGTAAGAGGAAATGGGGGGGGGGGGAATAATTACAAAATCTCATGTCCCAAAAAAAGGGGGGCTTATTACAAAAACCGACTTGCAAACGGGGGGCTTATTAGATGGGGGGGGGGCTGTTAATAGAGATGGGGGGCTTAGTAGAGCTTTTACGGTAATGAAGGCGACGTCAATGTGCAGTTCGTATCTTTCCAAAAGTTTAATTCTTCGTTTAATTGCAAATTTATTTTTAATTAATTTTTTATCAATTTTTATAATTTAATTTTTAAAATCTGGGAAAAATTTCTACCCTCGACATGTCACCCTCGACCCTCGACATGGCAACCATACCCTCGACCCTCGACCCACGACATAGTAACTACTCTAAATAAAACTGATGATTGTTTGGTAGTACGTACTGTTTTTCTCTAATCTGTTCAACAGGAATTGCAATTACTCCCACATGTCTCGATAGGGATGCCGTAATCTCAATAATCACGTTGAACATTTTCGGTTATCGTTTGCTTTTTTGGGAAGGGGAGGCTACGTTTTCCGGTTGGGGTGGATGAAATCATAAACGATCGGTTTCATGCCGTGCGATTTTGTCAGAATTTTTGGCTGGGAGGTAAAAGGTTATCCTGGGTAAATATTCGATTATTATTATTATTATTATTATTATTATTATTATTATTATTGTTGTTGTTGTTGTTGTTGTTATTGTCGTCAGGACTCCAGTTACGCTATCCGTTTCGGCCTTGTTCTTTCATGGTGGCATTTTACATTACTGTCGTCTATGAGTTCCAACTGGACACTTGACATGGATACAGTATTTTCATTTACTGATCCTGGGTTAAATGACATACATTCTCACCTATTTATGAGGTCTGTGTGTTTGTGTTTTGCCGTTTTGTTGTCGCGGGCATCCGGCACTTCGGGGACAGTTAATTCACACAAAAAAATATTGCTTGGAAGGAGAATTCCCAGTACAATAAAACGTTTATTGAATAAATAGAAAATAGAGGAGCTTTATGCATGGGGAGGGTCTGGCTGCAAAGTTTAGAAGGGTTTTTTCCAGCACAGACTACGCTAGCAATCCCTTTCTGAATTGTTAAACGGGCGAAAAATCCGAAACGGATGTGTAGCAAACACGCCGAGGGGGCTTGGGCAAGAGGTGCATGGGAGAAAAGACAGATTTTTTTCTCGCGCTTCCCCAGCCTCCTCTCTTTTTCCTCCTTGCTTCATTCTCTCATGGCGCGTTGTTGATGACATGCGCTTTCGATTTTCCAGGAAGAGAATGTCAGCAGTTAAGTTTCAACAGTGACAGTCCTGCAATCCCATACACAAGAGTCCTTGGAACACTCGACAAAACAGATCACAGCATCCTGGCTTTTAGCCTACGTAGCAGGCGTTTAAGAAAAGGGGTCTATTATATACTCTGGCGGTTTGAGTCTATTTTGAGTGTCGGGTCGCGGGAACATGCGTATGTTTTTTGGCGGTTTACGGTCAAGAAATTATTGTGCGGTTGCGGGAAATCATAACTTTATTTCGCGGTTTTTGGTTTGCTTGCGTTTGGTGACGGTCATTCAAAAAGAGTTAATAGGCTCAGAAGATATTCAGAAGACTGAACAGTCGCTTTATTTTCCTTCAAGACTGGTTTCTACTCTCCCCAAGCTAGCGGGAGTTTGCCGCAGTTTCCGGTTTTCTCCGCTGCCTTGTGGGGAGGTAATTTGACCCAAGGCCAGGCTTCAAAGTAACCAGACAGAACACGTGGAAAGATGGCGGCCGAGTTGGTGGCCGATAATATGGTCGATATAATCAAATGCGTTGCCCTTTTTATAAGCTTGGGGCAGCGCCAAAAGATTTCATCTCAAAGGAAAAATTTAGAACGAAGCTCCCTCGTCCCATACAAAAACTGCAGCCGCTAAAAGAGCTACCAACCTCGAATCCAGGCTCTTTCTCTTTTCCTCCCTTGTCGTCGAGAGAGAGACCCTGGTTGGACCTGATCACGTGACCAGTAAAAACAACAATACCGCAGAGAGGGTGGGTCGTTAATTGTCACAGTAACAGTTTCTTGACTTTGCCACCGCTCTCTACCATCAAATTTTTTTACCACCCAGATTTTGGATGGTCACGTTATCAGGACGAGGGTTTCCTGAAATGTTTACAGCCACCAACATTGACCCAAAAGGTCACAGAAAATAAAAATAAAAAAATAATA
>JAEMWC010000134.1:230000-297500 GCA_016490735.1 Pachyseris speciosa | reverse complement strand
GCGAGAAGACGAATTTCAACTTGTTTCTGGGATCACGCAGATCAATATTTACTGATCATGTTTTGATTAGTTGAAGGAATTTACGTATTTATAGTTTTTTGATTCTGAATGTTCGTTTTTGGTTCCTTCGGACGCTAGTAGTAAGCTCATCATGAAATTGCGATTAAGTTGTTGCTGTTTCTTTATCGAAGTCAACTGCCCTGCTCGTTCGTGAGTGGAGACTTGTAGAATACAAACTCCCTTTGTATTCCTGTGGGAGACATGTTTATTCTAGGCTCATTTTACGCAAATTGTTCACATGCTTAGAATTTTAGTGTCCTTATGGGTTACCAACACGATCGACCTAATGCAGTATGTTCAAAAAGTGAAATTAAAATGTTGAGGCTTATTAGCTGAAGAATCGATTTATTTTTTTTGTATGAGGAAGTGATGCGCCACCGTTATTATCGCCTACTGCTGCACTAGATTATTTTTATTGTAGAAGCACTTGCGTATTTTTTCATTAGTAGAACAATTTGTAGGACCATCAGCTACAGTTGTAGCTGGACACACACTGACTTTTGTTGTTGGAAGGAACACTCTACATCCCAATGAGATCAACACAGTCCAAGGACACCACTCTCATCGGAGCAGAGATTACCATAAAGCGAGCCTATTCAGTACTGTCTTTACTTTGAAGGATAAATACTCCAATAGCCCGGGTCTCATAGAAGACAAAAATGGAACTATTGGAGCAACATATGGATCCTACTCTGACAACAAATGCAAGGAGCATACAATGTATAAGAATCTCACTTAAGTACTTAACAAAAAGAATGGCATTTCAATCTTTAAAAACAACATTTCCAGCAAGTACTGGCTTTGTTTTAAAAACTAATAAATCGTTCCCATTCTGTTTGTTTCTCATTCACCTCGTTGCTGCTTTTGAAGCTTGGGTGCGTGACTAGCAACAGATCCTGGATCGAATATTTCTACAGTCGGCTGTACAGTAGCCAACAAAGCCTGAAAAGGTGTTTTCAGTGATAAGTTCTGATAGTGATCTAGATTCGCCTTAATCCATCATACACTAGCCTACAAGGGTGAATTTTGCCCTCTAACCTAAACTACACCTGTAGGATGGCGAGAAGGAGCAATTGTTCCCTTTTTTGAATAAATTAAGATCCTAACCTCCTATGACAGGGTTCTTGTTAAGATTTAGAGACAACCCTACCAAGTAACAGAGTTACGAAGTCTGTTACAGGGCTCAAAGTTTACTTTTGCCATTGGGAGCACTTGTGCTACCAGGTGTAAATTTCTAGGCACACTGTCAAAAGTTTAGGCGCACAGCCAAAAATGTTAGGAGCATAGCTTAAAATACTGGTGGCACCAAAAAGCTTCAGACCTTGCATATGAGTAATCATTAATCAGTATGTTATCTTTATTTCAATTCTGTGTTTGTTCCTTTCAGGGTCTTACTGTATGTTGAAGATAACAATAACACTGTTACATTTTTTTTAAATCAATCCACAATCTCAATAAGTATTACACTTTGTGTTACATTTAAGATGACAAAAATTCCACATTCCATTTCCTTTCAAATTAACATGAATAACTAAGACAATGTACACTGTCAGTTTACTGCTCATAACCATTTCATTAATTTTCATTTTGATGTGCAATGCACTTTAGTTTTAGATTAAAGCCAGGTCTGCTTGCTGTGATATACCACAAGAATTAAATTTTAAAAGGCTTGATTAGAAAACATTCGGCGATTATTTATTTCAGTAAAATTAATGGTAGTCTGGGACCATCTCATTGTTGAGCTATGACACAAAAATCAGTCAACACCGCTAATTGATGTGAATTGGGATTTGATGTGAATTGCAATCTAGTTGATGTGTTGAAGTAGAAGTTTCTTCACACGTTGTCAAAGGACGTGAAATTTGTGGAGAAAGCAATCTTGTCACGCCAGAAAGAGCATCTGGATTTGTTTCTTGTGATTAATTACTCAGAGAGCTGAAAGCTCGACAGCTATTACATGTACGTTAGAAGCTAATTGTGTGGTTTGTAAGTTAAGAGTTGTTTTAAGTTGACATTGGCAAGCTCAATTGTCGGCAAGAAGCACATGCTTTGGAAGGTGGACCTCTCTCACATGTGTCAGCAGAGTCTTTACAAAACCGAAAAGAGTCTGGGATTGAATGGAAATGTCGTTTGGGAGAACAGATAAAACACACCCTGGCACAAGGAAAGTGATGTAGCCTTATTATTTGGAGACCAGCTGGTTGCAAACTTTGAGCCCTGTGTTACACATCACAGTTCATCAATCGATTGGCTTGAGGGCTTTCTCAGTGTGCATGGCTTACCTTTGGAATTCCCTTCCATTTGAGATTAAAAGCAGCGCATCGGCCCCTATTTTTGAAGCTAAGCTTAAGACCTATCTTTTTCGACAAGCCTATTTTAAGACTTTTTGACTTTCGATTTTTAGGACTTTTAGACTTCTGACTTTTTTCGATTTTTTATTTTTTATTTTTTATATTGCTATATTTGTAGTTTTTAGTGTATAGATTTAATTTATTTGACACTGTAATGCGCATTTGGGCATTAGGAAAATGCGCTATAGAAATTTCTTAATTAATTGACTTCACTCAACATAGCCTGTAAAATGTGTTTGAAAAGCCAGTAAAAGTTAGACGGCAATTAGTGTCTTATTTCGGCAATCGGTTGTGGGGTGGGCGAAAAACAAGCACACGCGAGGTTGCGAGGAGATGTGACGTGAGGGGAGCACCAAAAATTAGAGACTACAGACAAAGCCAGGGAGGTTGACCTTTCATGGCCAAGTGATTTTGAAGGGTAAATTTCATATCGTCTTTCAAGCCAATTAAGCGCAACCAGTGAGATTCCTTCTCTTCACTTGCTCCTTTCATCGATAAACTGTGGAAGACATTACAGCAAAAAAAAAAAATGGAAAAGCCTTCTTGTTTACGTTGTCTTGAGGGAAGCCATGTGTAAATACCCTGCGAGCAGAGTCTCCTTCGATCTTCTAGAAAACCCATTTTTTCTAGGAAGATTGAAGGAGACAAAGAAAGCGGTAGGAAGGCCTCCTAAAAGCCTACCTGCAATTTTCCTGTTACTGTAATCACAGGGATTTCAAGGGACGCGTTTTTATGGAAAATCTCTGTGAGATCACAAAACGAGCCGGAGTGGAGAAATATCGGCTTGTGGAGCTTCTAAGCGAACTGGGTTTTGAGTGTGAACAATCTTCTTCACCCTCGTCCCGAGTGTGTGAGAAATGCGCCAGGAAAATCCATACTGCAACAGCACTGTTTCGTTTCTTAGTTCACAAACTGGGTCGCAAAGTTGTCCAATCTTTGCCGATCATGAGTGAGAGGTTTAAATGCATGGCATATTCCCCTTCTACAAATTCTGCCACAGGCCCTCAAAATCAGTTAGACTGGGGTCGATGTCGGAAAAGATACCTGAAGCGAGGAGGTCCATAAATTGCAGCCCTGATCGCTCAGAGATTGAAGAGTTAGTGGTCTTTAATGAAACTGGAAAAGCTCTTGTCTAAGTGGTTATAACTAATTGAGACAAGCCTGTAATCTGTACCAAGTCAATGTTATCATGAGTGTTGACAGCGGCTTGTGTACTGTTGACAGATTCTGAGAAAGAGTCAATCAGAGTTTTGTGCTTGGAATGTACCTGATTAATTCAAACTCCCTGGCTTTGCCTGTAGTCTTTGCGTTGCGTCTCACAACTTCATGCGCGTGCGCGTGTCTTTTGTCTACCCGGCAACCCATCGCCAAAATTAGAGACTACTCGCAGTGTAGTAAAAATAACTGATTACCTGCTCTGAACAAGAACCCTGCTTTGAATATTTTGAAGTGATTTGTGATCTAAATGTAACTGCTAACTCAATTTTCTTGTAGTTAACTGCTGGTATTTCTCTGAAAAACTGCATTAATGCAAAATGGACAGCTGATCGAAACAAGATATGGCAACAAGTTTAGTAGCCATTACTATGGAAACTGGCAGCTTCTAGTAATACTGTTTTTTTGCCTAAGTAGTTTTCACTGTGGTGTCTGTCACTCACCCCTGACTTATGGTTACCACTCAGCCCAACTTAACAAAGTTTTGCTGCAAAAACGGTTTGACACAAAATTTCGAGGCTTGCATATGCATGTAGCATGCGCTGCCCTTCTCCGGCAATCGATCGATCACACATGTTCATTTCTTAGCGGGCTTTTGCAGTCAATGGAAATCAACTATTATTGCTTTACAGTGAGCATCTTAAATTGCGTGAGCTTCAAGCCAATTTACTTACAGTTTCTACAACATCGTGCACTATAAGAATCACATAGCATACAACGCAATTTGCATAGCGTGCTGCGCAATCTGCATCACATGCGTGAGTGGCAACTTACCTTTGAGTGGTACTGTACCTCTTGGTGTTAAAATGATCCCTGGGTGAAATTTTTCTTCCCAGGATGATTGCATTGTGGTCTTCAGCACTGGGATGAAATGTCACCCCTGGGTGAAACATTACCACAAATTCCATGTAAACAGTCTTTACGGGATGAAGAGTGAGACTTATATACACTGACATTTCATCCTGGGATGAAACTGTTTTCATTCGTCCTGTCATGAAATCACATGAAACCACACATGTACATGTTGTGGTTCAATTTATATTGTCCTTTGTTTTGTACTAATTATCATACATTACTATACACAAGAACAAAAGAAAATAAAAATTGAACCAAGGATAAAATTGTACAGAGTACAACATAAACACCAATAAAAATAATTTGCTTTAGGAGGAAAGTCATCCTGGGATGAGCTCATACTGTCTTTTATGTGAACACAGCCTTATTAAGAAACCATGTTCACATCATTTGCAACCGAGAGTTTCCATAAGTTCTGATGTCATAAAGCCATTTCTAATGGTGCAGTTTGCTTGCTGTACATGTAATTGGCAATATTAATGTTCTCAATGCTTTAAATTTCACAGAAATCAACCGAATGCAAAGTGGCGGCACCGTCCCTGCAGGTCAGGTCATGGCAAAAGACAGAAGAGAAGAAAAAGCTACTAATGGTAGTCCTATACCTGGACTCTCAGATAGCCCAGTGAGTGCTAAAGCAGTTCCAGGTGGTCAAGAAACTCAGACTCAGGTTGCAAGCCCAGAAGTAACACCAGTCCCAAGACTTCCACATCGTCAGTTCCGTAGGCCTGCTGATGTCTTTGACAGCAAGCTTTATCAGCCGACAAAGTTAAGCGAAAAAGTGTTTATACCAGTGAAAGATTATCCCAAGGTTAGTGCGCTAGATTATCATTATTACTGTGATTATCCAGCCTTACCGGGACTTCTGGAACAGATGCGGATATTCAATAGTTTGTTATTCTTATCTCTGTGTTTGCATGTGTTGTACATTTATAACTCCAGTTTAACTGAAATCTCCCTTCAAGTTCAACAATCAGACTACTCATTGACTAGTTTTACTAGGTTGTTCTACACTGCTGAAATACCTGAATAAGGTTCTTTTATGTGGCACAGTGTTACACAAACTGATCCCATCATTTTTGTTCCTTTGTTTTAGTTTAACTTTGTAGGAAAGTTGCTTGGACCCAGAGGCAACACATTCAAAAGACTGCAGGCAAACACTGGTACAAAAATGTCTATTCTTGGAAAAGGTTCCATGCGAGAGAAAGAAAAGGTCAGTTGTGTGCATATTAATTGATCTGAAATAATTAGTCTCATGATTATTTTCTCAATGATTGAGTACTATGTAAAATTGACTCAATTTCTGTATTTGCTAGCTGTTGTCTCTGTACACTTGGCTTAATATGGTCCATTGAAGCTTACCATTCTCTTTGCTTTGCCAAGAATCAAAGAGATCAAAGTATTAAACATTGAAAATATAACAAGCTCTGTCAAAACAGGGAATATAAACTTGTTACTGATAATTTGTTGTCGACATAAAGTAATTACAGTACCGGGCAGATGTAAGTTGACCGTCACTCGAAGCTCAAACGTCGCAACTCGAACCTCGATCCTCGATACTCGAAAGGTTCGAGGATCCCTCGATACTCAAAAGGCTTGAGGATTGAGGCTTGAGTCGAGTGAATCGAGTATCGAGTCGAGCGCTTCGAGTTTGGAGACAAGAAAACAAAAAACTCTTCACACGATTAGTTTTTCACACGTCTTAACAGAGGAGAATTTACTGTTGGTTCATTACAGTAAGCAACTCTTATAAATAAAAAATCTTATTGCACTACGAACCGCAACAATCTCGATATATGTCTATGTTTACAGTTTTACGGCAACATGAAATGCATTTGTAAAATGATACATCATAACACGGGCACATTTTTCATGCAAAATTATACCATGGCTTCAATTCCCTGCTGCATATATCGGTCCTAGTCTCTTTCTTTGATGCCCAAATATACTCAAAACAACCTCACAGTGGGCAACGTCATTTCAAAAGTGGGGCACGTAAACAAGGAATACATTCATCAATTCCTAGACTTTCAAAAAAGTCCTTTGTCCTGTTTAATATGGTGTGGGACAAAGGACTTTTCATACTTGATTGGCACCAATTTTAGCGACCCAAAAACAGATCGCTGGGCGTAGACCAATCAGAGTAGATCTTTGGGACCCTCGGGGATAACATTGTCAATCAAGCACAACAATACGTGACTTGCGGTTGAAAATTCCAACGTGGGGTTGATTGCGAAAGCGATAACTGATGCTCTTCTTCCAAATGCGACTTTGTCGCTCGCTCAGCCGCTTTGTGGCCTAAAAACCTCACTCTTGTCGGCTTTTCTGCTGTGAGATTCGAGAGGTCAACTTGTGGCAAGTCTAATTGATTCCCGGCGGCTGTCAAACTGTTTTGCTCAAAGAAAGAGTTAATTGCTCTTTAAGAGAACGGTCGTGTTGAAGTTTTCTCGATTCCTTGCTGATTAATACCAAAAAGAAATTATTGTGCATTTTCAATTAGGGAATGATTCGAAAGATTTAGTCCAATCAAGAGTATAATCATGCGCAGCGTACTGCTTCAGTGACGATATTCACGATATTTCAGAAATGATCATATTTACATTCTTGGCTTGTGAAATAGCGCCCGAAATAGCCGCAACCTTGTAGTTTAGTTCCCTTCATTTTTGAAGCTGAATTTAGTGAACATGTAATCCAGTCATCTCTTAGAAGAACCCATGGTTCCAATTCAAAATCAGTAGACAGAAAATGTTAAAACTGTGACCAATTCTTTTGACATGTTCTCAATAACATTTATGCAAATTTGTAATGCTTCGGCGAATCTATAAACATTTGCGGCGGCTGTCAAATTGTGCACTTTAGAGTTCACCCTCAGTTTACATTCAAGTTTCTTCGGTTCCTTTCTGTTTGCTAACAACAATTACATTGTGCATTTTTATGTAAGGATGATAAATGATGTTTTCGAAGTTTTGATGTGAAACTTCACGTGCATTCAAGCGAGGACATTTCAGGAGCGATCGTGTTACATTCTCAGCTTGTGAAATTGAAACAGCAGCCGGCAATCTTGTAGCTTGATTCTGTTCGTTGCTTCCAAAGGTTGCTTTTTCTGGTGTAGTGTATGAAAATTTTAAGCATGTTTCACAACAACAATCTGATTCGCGGATGGAAGATCGCGCTGAAACATTACATGTATGCTGATTTGGAACTGTGAGATGAACAAAAGCTACACGAAAATCGCCTTTGTTCTCTCCAACTGTTTGAGGTTAGAAAACTTAATCGTTTCCTCGAAATCTGTTATTGAGATCCTCGAAAAATTCTTCGAGCGTCTCGAAACTCGATACTTGATTCTCGATAGCTTTGAGGATCGAGTTTGTAGTCGAGACTGTCAACTTACATCTGCCTGGTACTGTATTGTTTTAACGGGAAATGCTTGTTTAGGAGTGTGCAAATGTAGTGTCCACTTGAAACTGAAAAGTGATGAAAGGGACACTATTGTCCCATGAAAGCAAATCCTACAGTACTGCCCAAAAGTAAGTTGCGAGTCACGTCACGCACTATGTGATTCGCGTTGCATGAGACTCGCTGAAGCGAAAATTTTTGGCATAAATTTTGGATGATTTTACAATGCGAAATCAATTAATTTCGCCTAGCACTTTACGAATGGAGCTATTGTTTCAATTGAATACATGTCATTCCCTTCTATGCAAATACAGACAGCATTATGGAGTTCATCACAAATTGAAATGGTGCAGTCCTCTTGTAAACAAACTGACGAAGATCGATTGCGAATGGTTACTGTTCCTCGGGTGTTCCTTGCTTCCGCTAGCACTGAAATGACAACTTTTATTGGTTCTGTCATCAATACGATATATGGTCATGTTTTCTGAATTCGTTAGGAAAATTAAGTGCTAGTTTGCCACAAGCAAATGGCCATTGGCGACTGCTTACTGTATTTTGCTTTCAAATCACAAAGCGATGCAGGCTAAAATTTGCATAAGACTGCAAAAACTACTGGCTGTGCAACCTGAAACCTTCCACTCAGTAAACATGGCACAACACTCATTAATCATTACTCGCTTAAGAAGCCGTGGAAAACCCGAAGCAGAACGGACTTTATTTCATTTCCTTCTTTTTGAACGAATAGTCTTATCATGTAGAAATTGGAAGTTCATCTGGCTGATGAAGTTTGAGCTGTTAATTAAGACTTAATGTTTATTCGACGTAATGTTTATTCGACACGCCAGCAATCAATCGTATATTTTCTAGTTTGCAAGACCGAAAAACATTTTCCTGGGCATATCTTTGTAAGGTTGTGCTCCAGGAGAGTGTATCATGTAGAATTTGAGATTCATCTGGCAATGGCGAAGTTTGTTATTCAACACGCCGGCACTCAATTGTATATTTTCTACTTTGAAAGACCTACAAACATTTTCCTGGGCATATCTTTGTAAAGTTGCGCTACAGTAGAGTTTGTCCGCATAAAAAGAGTTGCTGAAGGAAGCATCACACGTGCGGTCTATCGATCAATCAAAAAGAACGAACAGCTTATCTCTGAGCCCGTTTACCCCTCAATCACCATGCTAACTCTATGTTTTGAGTTTTTTTGAGGTACACAAACAAATATTATCATATACCTATTTGCATTTGATAATAATCCGCATTAAACTTAGAATACCCTCAATAAAGACACTCGCAAAACAATTTTATGTGTTTTGCACCGTCGAAACCAGGTATACGAAAAGAAACATCCCAAGTGTGTAAACATTTACAATTTTCAAACGGCTAACTAAAGTTGTCAAGAATCAAATGAATAGAAAGCTAAACAAAAGTTAAGCATCAGTCACGAGCGAGCGGAAATTATCAGTGGTGTGATGTTCAGTTTAGGAAGAAGCTTGAATTCGAGGGAAGCGAATTAATTAGATAGCAGCTGCGCTCACTGTAGTAGAATTCCTCTGTACAGTATGTCTCCACTTCGAAAGACCAAAAACGGAAAACCATGTTCATGTGCATTATATTGTGTATATAGTTTTCTTAAGTTGATCATGTCGATCTCAACCTAGCCAAGTCTAGCCGCAAAAACGGTTTGACACAAAATTTCGAAGCTTAGCACGCACTGCCCTTCTCCGGCAATCAATTGATCATGCATATTCATTTCTTCTTAGCCATTTTTTGCAAACACTGGAAATCGACTATTGAAATCAGCTATTGTTACTTTATAGTGGGCATCTTAAATTGCACGAGAGCTTCAAGCTTTCAGTTTCTACAACATTGTGTACGATGCGATTCGCGTAATGCGCTACGCAATTCACGTAGCACTAGACACGAGTCACGTAGCGCGCAACGCAAATCGCGCGAGGATGGCAACTTACTTTTGAGCGGTACTGTAGATGAGACACTGGTTCAGCTCTTCTGGTTTTGTTGTTTAAGTTGTGAGACTTCCTTGACTTAAGAGACTTAAATTGCATTTTGTTTAGGAGGAAGAGTTGCGTAGCTCTGGGGATGCAAAGTATGCTCACCTTGAGGAAGATCTTCATGTACTTATTGAAGTGGAAGCCCCCCCAGGACAGGCTCATGCAAGATTAGGTCTTGCTATTGAAGAGATTAAGAAATTTTTAGTACCTGTAAGTGTGCTTCAAAATGTCAAACATAATTTGTTATTGTTGAATTTAAAGGTTGAATGCATAAAGAACCCAGGCCAGAGTTTTTGTTGATTTCCTTTCTCACTGATTTCCAGCGCTTTTGTGTACAACACACAACAAGACACTTGCAAAACGTCACTGCATTCTGATGTACATGTAACCCCTTTACATACTCAGCTCTTCAACGTTACAATATATACATCGGCAGTGTAAATTACCTGTTTGCTAACTTTATGTTAGTGAATTATTATTGAGTTGTTGCTGTTTTTGTGATATCTAATTCATTGCGAACTACAAAATATGCAAAACTGGACCATTATTTTTGGGTTTTCTATGCTTCCAAATGTAATTTTCAGCTTTTCAAATTAATAGTAAAAACCCTTGACGTAGCTCCTTTAATGCTTAGTTATGGGGGGGGGGGGGGAGCTGTGTCCTTAAGCAGGTTTAAGACTGGATAATAGCTGTGACAGTTCATGATTCAACTTATTGAACTCTGTTTTTAAAAATTAGGAAAACAATGATGAAATTCATCAAGAACAGATGAGAGAAATGGCAATTCTTAATGGTATGGAGGAGCCAGTTCCACCGGCAGCACCAGTTCCTGTTGCCACTCCTGTTCTCCGGGCACCACGTCCACATGCAAGAGGAATCCCACACCCCCATCATGCTGTTCATCATGGTAGAGGCACACCAGTTCCACGTATACCTTCTATTCCAAGACCCAGAGGACCTCCTGTAGGACATGTGAGTGTGTCGGCAGCACGCTCTGCAGCGGGATTAGGGCCATCTTCCCCAACAGTAGCTCATGCTGCACCCAGGGCAGCTGCAGTGCCTGCTGAAGCGTATGGAGTAAGTTGTCTGTGTAATCTGGTTCTCAGTTTTCCAAACGTTCACTTAAGTATGGTGTTGTCACTTCAAATAGTGCAGCACCCATTGGAGAGCAATTTTAGCACTCTTCCCTACATGGGAAAAAGTCTAAAAAATAGCAAAGATTAGAAATCTGTTTTTTCACTTCTTAAAACAAGTTTGTTGGTGTAAACAGTAACGTATTTGTCTTCACTCCTCCACTAATCCAGCGTTGCAGACTAGTCGTTTTTTCCTGTTTGTCCACTATATTTGATTTCATTGTTCTAGGATCTATGAATGATGCCAGGTAATTTGCACTGGGAAGTGCCCCTCAGAGAGAATTATTGGAAAATAATGATGTTTTCCTGCATTAACAACCAGGAAGGAGCTTTTTGTTTTGGTCACGTTTTTAAATAAAACAAAATTAAATGATCAATTTCAATAATATTACTTATTTCAGTAAACATTTCACCAGTAACTTTATTCGCTTAAATTTGTGCTGTTATTAATTTTTTCAAGGAATTACAAATTCTTTTAAGGCAGAAGTTAATTCTTTGTGATATTTAAAAAACTCTTAATCTTAATATAAATTTGTCTGACAAGTTTCTTAAATGCCTAACCATCTCCTATAGAAAAAAATGAACCACAGCAGCTCTGAACATAACATTATCTGAAAAGAGAAATTCTGACTAATACTTAGAGAAAATTTCACTTGTGTAGGCAGTGCATGCTCTTCCCACAACAGTTGGGGTTCATCTGGTGTCATCAGGGGAACAAGTGATTGTAAGTCATCATTGTTAAACCATGACAAATTAGTACACACCACAGTTTTTTTGGTTATAAGGTGCACTTGGCTATAAGATGCACCCCTCAGCAACTCAAATGTGTCAATTTTTCCAACAAAAAAACACTTGGTTATAAGACACACCATAAACTGAGAAGGAACTTCAAAGGAAATACACTTGGAGTGACAATGAAATTGTAATGAACAATAGCAAAAGAAAAAAAAAACAAAGAAAACAAAGCACAAAGAGTCAAAAAAAGTAGAGGAAACAGAGTTTATATTACTTGTGACTTACTAAATAACCAAATTTTTGTAAACAAAGCAAAACAGTTGCATCTGATTCGAGTTCAATAAGCAAAAGCATAAACTGTTACATGCTCAGTGCCGATTTGGTTTGAGTTGCCAGCAAGAAGAAAACGCACATTAACTGGCTTCAAATGGCAGTGCACAAAAATGGATAGATGGACATTGAAGGTTTTTCCTAATTTCTAGAGAAACAAGGTTTACATTTATCGCAATGAAGGTGTTTGTGATGTTTGCATGATACACCTGTAAGTATAACATTACTGAGCATGTGCTTCTAAGCATGCCAATGTGCAAATATGGCTTTGTTTAGAAAATAAGCGCAATGTTTTGTTATCTCGCATTACCAGTTTTGAATCAAGTAGTCTTTTCCCTCATCGTAGAAACTAAAGAGTGGATTCGAAAAACCTCCATATCTATGAAAGGTGGTGCTTTTCATAGGGGAAAATGTAAATTTAAAAAATTGTTTCAGGAAAATATTTGTCTATAAGGTGCAACCCATGTTTAAGAGAAATTTTTGGTCAAAATAGTGATCATCTTTAATAAAAACAGTGCGCCTTATAACTTAAAAACTATGGTATTTAACAAATCTGTACAGATGCATCTACTACTACAGTACTGCCCAAAAGTAAGTTGCCACCCTTGCGCGCGACGTGAATCACGCGATTCGCGTCGCGCGCTGCGTGATTTGCGTTGCGTGCTATGCGAATTGCGTCGCGCGCGATGTTGTAGAAACTGTAAGTAAATTGGCTTGAAGCTCTCGCGCAATTTAAGATGCCCATTGTAAAGTAACAATAGTCGATTTCTGGTTTTCACAAAAGACCGCTAAGAAGAAATGAATATGTGTGATCGATAGATCGCCGGAGAAGGGCAGCGCGTGCTAAGCTTCGAAATTTTGTGTCAAACCGTTTTTGCGGCGAAAGTTCGCTAGGTTGAGATCGACATGATTAACTTAAGAAAACTATATACACAGTATGATGCACAGGAACATGGTTTTCCGCTTTCGGTCTTTCGAAGTGGAGACACGAGGAATTCTACCGCAGTGAGCGCGGCTACTATCTAATTAATTCGCTTCCCTCGAATTCAAGCTTCTTCCTAAACTGAACATGAAACCGCCGATAATTTCGGCTCGTTTGTGACTGATGCTTAACTTTTGTTTAGCTTTCTGTTCATTTGATTCTTGACAACTTTAGTTAGCCGTTTGAAAATTGAAAATGTTTACACACTTGGGATGTTTCTTTTCGTATGCGTGGTTTCGACGGAGCGAGTGTTTTGCGAGTGTCTTTATCGAGGGTACTCTAAGCTTAATGCGGATTATTACCAAACGCAAATAGGTATATGGTAATATTCGTTTGTGTACCTCAAAACATAGAGTTGGCACGGCAATTGAGGGTAAACGAGCTGGGAGATAAGCTGTTCGTTCTTTTCAATTGATCGATAGACCGCACCTCCGACACTTCCTTCAGCAACTCTTTTACACAGGACAAACTCTACTGTAGCGCAACTTTACAAAGATATGCCCAGGAAAATGTTTTTAGGTCTTTCAAAGTAGAAAACATACGATTGAGTGCCGGCGTGTTGAATAACAAACTTTGCCATTGCCAGATGTATCTCAAATTCAACATGATAAGATCGAGCCGTGAGATAAGCTTATCGTTCTCTTCATCGATCAATCAACCAAAGTAAGCTCAGCACGTGCGAGGCTTCCGAACTACCGTACTCTTCAGCAAATCTTTTTACGCGGACACACTCTCCTGGAGCACAACCTTAGTAAGATATGCCCAGGAAAATGTTTTTTGGTCTTGCAAACTAGAAAATATACGACTAAGTGCCGGCGTGTCAAATAAACATTTCACATACGCTTAAGTCTTAATTAACGGCTCAAACTTCATCAGCCAGATGAACTTCCAATTTCTACATGATAAGATTATTCGTTCAAAAAGAAGAAAATGAAATAAAGTCCGTTCTGTTTCGGATTTTCCACGGCTTCTCAAGTGAGTAATGATTAACGAGTGTTGTGCCATGTTTACTGAGTAGAAGGTTTCAGGTTACACAGCCAGTAGTTTTTGCGGTTTTACACATGTATGCAAATCAGCCTGCATCCCTTTGTGAACTGAAAGCAAAATACAGCAAGCAGTCGCCAATGGCCATTTGCTTGTGGCGAACTAGCACTTAATTTTCCAACGAATTCAGAAAACACGACCATATATCGTATTGATGACAGAACCGATAAAAGTTGTCATTTCAGCGCTAGCGGGAGCAAGGAACACCCGAGGAACAGTAACCATTCGCAATCGATCTTCGTCGGTTTGTTTACAAGAGGACTGCACCATTTCAATTTGTGATGAACTCCATGATGCTGTCTGTATTTGCATAGAAGGGAACGACATGTATTCGATTGAAACAATAGCTGCATTCGTAAAGCGCTACGCGAAATTAATTGATTTCGCGTTGTAAAATCATCCGAAATTTATGCCAAAAATTTTCGCTTCAGTGAGTCTTGTGCTACACGAATCGCATCGTGCAGGAAACGCGACGCGACTGGCAACTTACTTTTGGGCGGTACTGTACATTAACACTCTCTACCTGCTAAAATTTAAATGTACTGTAACTTTACAGTGTATCTTGTGTAGTTAAATGCAGGCACACTTGATCTAAATATACATGTACATTTAAACAAATTGTCATAATTAAGTCCATTTTTGACAATTTCTTGTTAAAGGGTTAACTCTAAAATTCAGCACTTCAAACAAAGTAATCATGGAAATAAATTTGTATTTGTAATGGATGAAGCTATATCAAAGGCGTTTATCAAGGGTTGAAGAGCACACAAATTGAAGGGCTGAGGGCATAAACTGCCTATGTGTAGTTTTAGGTGTTTTTTTGCATATGTTATTTCTCGAAAACGAAAAAGAAATCGGTGAAAAAAAATACGGGACAATGTTTTTGAATCAAAATGCAGTTCACATGCAAAAATTTGGACAAATCCAAGCGAACTAAAAAAAACAGCTGAAAATTACACATAGGCAGTTTATGCCCTCAGCCCTTCATATGTCTGCCTTATTAACATGCATGAAGCAATGCCCAAGGGTATTCTTTATTTGAAAACTTAGCGCCAAATGCTCGTAACTGAAGGGTAAAACTGAAACTGGACATGAAATGATTGACAGGTAGAAAGGATTGTTCCATAGTGTGACGTAGACTAAAAGTTTTGGCAGTTAAAACATTGGTACTTACGCAACGTGTCTGCCGAAGCTCCCGACTCGATCCGCGCTAGCTTGTTTGGTTTAATCGAATTATGTCAATTTGCCTGTTGCTCGGTGATCGAAGGACATCATGAAGTCTTAAGATCCTTAAGTCTAACATGGCTGAAAGAAGCCAGTCGTGTTTTCTCTGCTTGCCAAACCATGAAGAGAGAGATGAATTTGACTCTCCGGTTTGGGAGTAGAGATTAAGAGCCGGGCAGAAAAAAAACTCTGAAAACATCTCTCGTCTCAAAAGCGGCTCGGTTTTGCTAGTCTTGGTCCATTTCTGAAAGGTTGCCGTGCTAGAATTTGCGAAAAGGAGAGGTGTTTTTGGAATTTAGGGCAAAAAAAACTGGCCGATGTTTGCAGAGTGTCTTTCGCTCGCGGAGGGCATAACATTTCCACAATTCATTGCGGCCGAAGTGGGCGCTGTCTCGCGGGCCATCGAAGCCGTGAAACAGTTCGTCAAAATTCGGAAACATTACGGAGAATTCATCCGAGAGAGGGAAGTCAGCATGACGAGAAGTCCGTCCGTTTTCGATGACTATCTTGAAAACAATCCAGGGAAAAGTTGCATGGGCGCGCGTGGAAAATATTACTCGTGGTCGGTCGTCGAGTTGTTATGTAAACACAGGGAGACATGCTGCCGAATTTCAAGATATAAATAAGTTTTGCGTTGATCAACTCGGTTATTTTGATTTTATGGAGGCTTGCAAACATCAGCAAAACGTATTTTCAAGCGAGATAAACACCAGCAAAAACGTATTTGCACGCGAGACATTTTAACAAGTCGTTGTGTTACGCATCAGACGATACGGATTAAATTTCACATCTTATGTAAATATTTACGTCTTGAAGCCAACAAAACTAGTTAAGTATTTTGTTCCAGTTTTTTCACTGTCGTCATTTACGTTGATTTGTGATACAAATTTCATTCCACTGGTTCCATTTGACGACGAAAATGAACCCTTCAAAATCGTTTCAATAATGACCAAAGAACGCGAAGCGCCAGTCAAATCTCTGTTTCGAAGCGGAAACCGACGGGAAACAGCTTACTCTTTTAACTCTTAATTTTGCCCTTGAACATCGTTAACTCAAATTTTCGGTGTTGCTCACGAACAGAAGTTGTTGGTAGTAGCCAAAAGCTATCTTCAAATAAAAACAACCTTCTTTAATATTTTATTCTATTTCTCAGCCGACAGCAAGCTTTTTAAGCACTGAGTTAGAATCAAATCCGATCCTGCTGTATGCCGTTTTCAACCAAAACACCCTCTTCAACACTTTACTTACATCGGCCAAAGCCTTCCCGAAAGAATTAAGAATCAGCCAAGAAACCTGTGCGCTCTTTTCATTTCGGAGGAACCAAGAAACCAAGAAACCTGTGCGAGACTCAAAATACGCCGCTTACTTTAACGTTAACGTTTGCAATGCCCTAGGCCGAACCCTATCCCTAGCTCTAACCCTAACCCTAGCTGTAACCCTAACCCCAACTCTAACCCTAGCCCTAATTTAACCCTAACTCTAAACTTAACAATAACCCTAAATCTTTTGAGTGCTGTTTTCAAGTCGGACAAAATCTACGCGCGCTGGCTTAAGGTTAACCAAGGTTGCTGTGTGCTGTTTTTAAGTCAACCCAGAATGTTGCGCACTGTTTTCCAGCTAAGGAAGCTTCTTGAGCACTATCAGTAAGCAAAACACTGGTAATAAGTGCTGCATTTAAAAAAGTCGACCATTTCAAGTCGGATGGGCATCTTGTGGGCTGTTTATGAGTCAAAAAGGCACATTGCGCATAAAGAATACCCTTGGGCATTACTTCATGCATGTTAATAACGCAGACATATGAAGGGCTGAGGGCATAAACTGCCTATGTGTAGTTTTAGGTGTTTTTTTTGCATACGTTATTTCTCGAAAACGAAAAAGAAATCGGTGAAAAAAATACGGGACAATGTTTTTGAATCAAAATGCAGTTCACATGCAAAAATTTGGACAAATCCAAGCAAACTAAAAAAACGGCCAAAAATTACACATAGGCAGTTTATGCCCTCAGCCCTTCAATTGTAATCAGTGGTAAAATTAGGAACTATTAGCAGACTGTCCGACTGCTGTCCCACAAACTTTTAATTTGACCCTCAATCAATGTCTTTGATATAACTTCACTCACTACTAACAGTCTAAATGCAGCACAGTTAAAGAAATCAGACTAGTTTAGCTTTCAAAATCACCAAAGCGTTCTATATCGATTTACACGAAAATGGAGACCGTTGTTGGGTAATTGTGAGGGGCAAATAAGTTTGTAATTGTGATTTTGTCAGTCAAAAACTTTCATGATTATGGTCACATTTATTTTGTCTGGTCAGGTGGCCAACCTTGTTGGGTTGATGTCAATCTTAAACTGCTGTTACCGTATTTTCCAGTGTATAAGTCATCCCAAATAATCGACCTCAACTTACACACCAACCAAAACTCAATGATCACTCAGTGAGTGGAAAAAATAACACTTCATTGGTATACCAATAGACTCCAAAGTGAAGCAAAAAAGGCAACTGCACAATTAGTTTAAAGTAGGATATTTAATACTAAGTGGCACAGTCTTTAATACAGAAAATGTTTAGAAATGCATGGTTTGTGTGATTTGCCTTGCACACGCTACAGCTGTACATTCAGTCTTCACATTCTGGCCTACTTCAAGCCTGTTCGTGTATCTTCACAAAAGTTGCCACATTTTCTGAGTCCATGGTGTCTACTTTGTGATGTGATTTGTGAGAGAAATTTTAATAAACTTGAGCAAAACCATCCTGTTTCTGCTTTTGTGATCAAGTACAATCAAGCATGATTCAAAGTACTTCGCTACCTTGGTAACCCTCATCTAGCTTCTCTGGTTTTCATTACCAGGTTACTAAGTCATACAAGGTGACGGTTGTTTACAACTTTAATTTTTCGTGTTTTTTAATTGTTTTAAGATTTTTCTTTGATTTTTTAGGTTTGTTGAAATGCCTTAACTGAGTATGTTGAACATATGACATTGAATTTTGTAGATTTTTAATGCAATTCTCACTGAAGTGTGTCACTTGATCGATGCAATTTTTTCTCCGTGTAACTTTTTTTTTTTACAACATAATTCTAAAGATTTAGAACTCAGTTTATACACTTCAAATGAGGAAAATCTCAACTTTTAGGCTCAAAAAGTAGGGTTGACTTGTACACTGGAAAATACTGTATGCCAAGTTTATAAGGGTTTAAGCCCTTTTGTATTGAAATGGCAACTGATGCAGCTGACACTATAAAATTTTTTCAGGGCTTTGAGTCGTATGAGCCAGGCTACGAGTACGAAGCAGCTTATCCTGAACCTGGGTGAGTATTTTGTATTGTGCTCTGGCTGTTATCACATTTTAGTATAAGTCCATCCCACAGTTTCAAATAACAGTTGACTTTCCAACATGGGTCATGCATGCATACATACATACATACCGTATTTACCCGTTATAATGCGCACTTTTTCCTAAGATTTTTTTCATGAAATTTGCACTGTGTATTATACACAGAACCTTTTGTTTCTTGATCGCTTCCCTAATTTGCATACGCATGTGGTTAACAAAGGATAAAAAAACCAGTAAACAAGAATTCAAAAGGCTGTTGTCCATGCCATTGTTATAATAAACAAGCAAATAACCTATCACAGCTTCTTTTAAATTGCCGCCGATAAACTGACTGGAAAAACCGTGAAAAACCGGCCAGATTCTGTGACCAGACGCTAAAAATTTGCATACAGACAAAACAAAATATCCTCTTATTTGCATATGGTAACGAAACCCACATTTTGTGAGCCAAAGTTTGTTCAAAATTACTTTGCTCGAAGTACAGCAGCTCTGAACGAAGGCAAAATAAGTGAGGTATATTTTGCAGAGGCTGTCGATGATTCAAAATCTTTTAAAACTGAAAATTGTCGGAGGCGCATTTCACAGGAGATGATTATTTTTATTTCTCACCGTGTTACGCTTGATTGAACATATGACACAATGATCATTTGTTGACCTTTATTTAGCATGCAGATACGCGAAAACATTAAGTCTCAGGGAATGAAAGCGAAAATGTTTACACAGCAACACGAAGAGTCTTTGAGCATATGAGAATTCCTATAGCAGGTGTCTAAATCATTCTCTCGTGCCGTCTCAATGCTCGGGAATACGCTAATCTTATCACTCAGATAAAACAATTTCCGATTGCCTTTTGTAATTAACAAATTAGTGATCCAGTACACGAAACACAAGTCAGAACACCCTAATAGTGACCGAAAGCTTTTTGAATATCAGAGAAATACACTTTTTAACTAAAACAGATGGAGTTTTTTTTTTTTACCAATGACTAAACCCGAACAGGCAGAAAATTTGCATTTGTTTTTTGTGAATAGATAATTCCAGCCGTTCGATCGAGTCAGAATTTCTCTGACCAAATGGTGGTTATTTAACACATTTATTTTATTTTTGGAAAATTGTCTGAAAAATAGGGTGCGCATTATACACGGGTGCGCATTATACCGGGTAAATACGGTACATACATACATACATACATACATACATACATACATACATACATACATACATACATACATACATACATACATACATACATACATACATACATACATACATTCATACATACATACATACATACATTACTTTATTTACTCTCGGATTTTAGAGTAACTTATGCAGCTAATATCTCAGAGTATTTAACCATCATATGAGAGATAGGCCAGCACACCAGGAACTACATTCCCTACTCTTTTCGAACAGTGTGTGGGTTCTTTTACGTCCCACAGAATCAATTATGAAGAGTTGTGAGACAGGGCCTACGGTTTATCGTTCTTATCTGAGAACACTAGAAAGTCTATCCATTTGCAGCTGTTATTACAAAGGCAGCACTTTCTCCTCAATTATTGAGTGTTGGTCCGGCCGGGGGTTGAACCTGCGACCTCCTGCACGCTAGTCCAGTGCTCTACCACTTAGCTAACCAGTCAGCGGTTAAAAATACTAAATCCTACTTATGAAGTCCTAGTATGTGATCACAAAGAGAGAATCTTTCTTTCAAGAGCAAAGTCATTTTTTATGCAACATGTCTGTCATTTTTGCTGCAGTACTTTTTTCTTTTTCATGCTGTTGATACACATTTTGCTTGGTGTTGTTTGATGACATACTACCTTCAGAAATACAATCTACTTCCCACAATATTTACCTTAGTGGGGGTTGGGGGTTGGGGAGTGGTAAAGTTGAAATTGCATGGGCATTCATTGGAATAGGTTCATTTTACAACAACTGTCTGTTTTATGATTCAACAGGGATGGGGTTTACTATGAGTATGGACAGCCTGCAGAAATTTATGAAACAGCTTACCCAGGTATGTTTCCTGTCTCTTTTTAGTTTGTTGCAGTGCCCAGTCTCTACTTGCAGCTTTTATTTCTTTGTACTGTATGCCCATAAAAGCTGGGCAGAAGATTATCATTTCAACCATACAAAAGATATAGATTATATGTAATGCTTACTATGAAAGCATTTTTTTCCCCAAGGGATCTTGGGGGCTCATTTGTACAGTGTAGGGATGGCTGGGCATAAAATTAATTATCAAAAGTAATAGCTAAAAGCAAGTAACTACCAGTCCAAAGCAGTCTGGGACAGGTAACCTTAACAGGAAGAGGTTGCTGTGGTCAATGAAGAGATGCTTGCACCTGTGATATGGGTAGCTGGTTTTCATAGGAATTTCTTTCAGAATGTTGTCATATTTTTGCAAAGATTGATTACAGTATGGGTCAAGTATAAGCTGACAGGCTCAATCAGAACTTCAGTCCCAAATGTTTTTGAAAATTGAGCATTGAGGTTCGAGGCTCAATTTTCGAGTATCAAGTATGTACACTGTACAGAGTGTGTAAGTTGATTGGATTTGATTACTGTGACGTAGTTAACAAAAGTTGACCATTTTATGTTTGAATATGCTTTGTGACATTGTCATTGGACAGTACTTAAGGGCTTAACATCAGTTTTTTGTTGTTGCATAAAACTGTTTTGTTTTATTGTAAAATCACATTCTTTGGGTGACAGTTACAGAACATTTTGTTCAGTTAATTCCTTCAAAGGTGAATTTCAAATTCATAAAATGCTAATTTTTTCATTCATATGAATCAAACTTTTGGTTGACTTTGTGCTAGTATTGCCTAATACTAAATGTGTCAGGAAATAAAGTGTTTGACTTTCCTAGATTGATCAATTTGTATCCAGTTAACATTCCTTAGCTCATTGTTGGATATTATCATGATATTTGAATCCTAATTGTTACCTAATTTGTGCTTTTTGCACTGAACCCCAAATTTTGAAGGATATATTCCTCATCAAATTTATTCTTAAAAGGTAACAGCAGAAGAGGACAACAACAGCAAAAACCCTTAAATTTAGTTAAAGTTCTACAGATTATAAAGATTGTAAGGTAAAAGCTCTTGTATAAAAAACAAGATTAAAAACCTATAAAAACTGTATTTATTAAACAAGGATTTTCGATTTAAAGTTGCAAATGAAACTAATATTTTACCAAGTATGTCCCTTGCAGTCTTGTTTTTTTCACAAATGTTTTTACCTTACAATAATGCAATTACTTTTTTTCTGAAGGTTGTATGTCAACCTTCAGTGACTTTCTACTCCAGTTCTTTAGTTGTACACCTTTGGAACTGGACATACCTTTATACAGCAAAATGGTTTCTGAGCATTGTGACTAATTTAAATTGTTTTTTTGCATGTTGACTTTGGTGGTTTCCAAATTGCAAATTAATGATAGTAATATTTTATCTTGTAAATGACCTTCGGTAAGTTGTTTATTAATGAACCAGTATATTCCCTTAAAGACTAACTTAAATTATCTTACTCCTTGTAAATGCAAGGCTGATTTATCATCCTGAAATCATAAGCTGTTAACATTAAATTCGCATTAACTTCTTATTTTAGCTCCAACCAGAGTTCCAGCAAATTCATCTGCAACCTTCAAGGCTCCTCCTGCTCGTACTGTCAAGAAAATTGTTCGTGAAGCAGCTTATCCTTACTGAAGGAGTTAACAATTATGTTAAGTTTCGCAGTTGAAACTGAACATTGTTCATGACATTTTGATATTTCATACCAAATATTATCAATGCTGATGTTTAAGGTTATTCCTATATCATTGTTCTTGTTTTGTTTAGAAATGATAGCTATTTTCCTACATTTTCTTATAAGCTCATTTACAATATTTTCTTTGTGAAGTGTTCAATTTTAAATTGTGGGACCCTATAAATGTATAATTGGGGTGACTGCATGCTTGGGCCTTCATTTAAACTTGCTTAAAACTTGGTATTGTTTCAAATCAGAGGTCAAGGTAAAGTTTTAAACAATTATAAATTTATTTTGACTAAACAGTTAAATGAAATCCTTTTTTTAGTTATACTAAAGGGCTTAAGTTTAATTTTTCTTTCCAAAAGTTAATCTTAACACTCACAAAAATACAGTTTTCAAACAGACTTCCCCTTTTGAAGATAATTCTAGCAACACTGAAGCATGTCAACTAAATTCTGACAACCAATTTTATACTCATCTTCTCTGTTTGTTTCTTTGTTTGTTTTTCTGTTTTCAGAATAATTTTAATTTTGTTCTGCTATGATTACAGTGTAAATTGCTCTAAACTGCATGCTATTGGATCTGAATAAAACATTCTTAATTTGTCTACTCTTGATAAACATTTGACATGGGTAAACTACTTAAACCTTTTTGACTTTATTAAAACAAGTAGTATGTTACAGTTATAATACAACTGTCTGTTAAATTTAAATAACTTGAACTTTTTGTTATTGTTGATTTCATCCTCAATAAAGTGGTAAACGTTGATAAACTATTTGGTTTTCCATCGCACTTGTTAATATGGGTTTTATTTCTTAAATCTTGTAACTTAAAAATGCCATGGAATAAAGTCATGACATTTGACCTTAACTCCATTGGCAATTTAACCACCCATAGAATCAGACAACACATCTAAAACTGTGAAAAGATTTTTAAAAAATGTGTCCTTAAACCTTGGTTTAAACATAATAAACATTTTAAGCAGGAGAAGGCTTCCAGGCAATATTTTTGATTGAAATGAATTGGACTGATATTTTATACATAAATTAGTCCGAGACAGTTTTTCATCTATTTTTATAAACATTATATTTTTGTTTAGTAATCGTTGTTCCAGTGCTATTTACAAGTTACTTGAATTTTTTGAGTGAGTATTTTCATTTAGATTGAGATGCTAATAAATGTACAAATATGAAGTGTTTGATAAACAAAAGTTTTCAGAGTTTAAAACTGAGGCAACTGTCTTTGCTGATTGAAATTAACTGTTCTCCTTGTTTGCACTTTACCATGTTCTTTCAAAGGGTATAGAGAGTACTTTGCAAGTATTCCATGTCATGTTATTAACACCCTGAGCCTCAATATTGGGCTTATAGAGAAATAAAACTAAAATTTTATCACTGTACAATTAACCTCAAAACCGTTTTTTGCTGTAGAAGCGAACGTTTTTCACATGTTAGGCGAAGAATACTAAGTGGAGCTAGCTGATAGAGTTTCTTGTTCTTCTGAATATTCACTAATTTGTGTCGTAATTCTCTGGGCTGAAAAGTGCTTTCTGTTCCTTCAGTATGACCAAAGATACATTAGTTTGGGAAAATGAAATGTCCAAAAATTTTCAAGCGTTCCCATCACCCAGACCTTCTGCACCCTTTACGAGGTAAACAGCCCAAGTAGCCTTCTCTGGTGTTCAACCAGTCATGGCATTTATGATGTTTGAGTTGATTCTAAACTTCAGCTAGCCATAATAATCATGTAAATGTGCTTTTGAGAACCAAGCAATGAAAAATAAACACCAGGCAACAGGAGACTGATAACAATGAAGCGGTGTTGAATTAAATGTTGAGTCCACTAACGCTTGAAGAAACCCGGCTAAATATGGATACTGCTTTAAGTGTTTGAGGCCAAAATGAGGCTTGAAGACGTCTTTATTGCTGACAAGTTATGGTCTGCAAGGTAAACTGGTTTTATTATTGCTAATTAAAATAAACCCCAGGATAATTTAACACCTTAAGTTTTAAGAACGGATGACTTTGTATTTAAAGTTTGAACTTGTATGTGCTGTTTTCAGTGTTAGAATTCTCGGTTGAATGCCTTTTGGTCCAAAGATGTTGTAAGATTAACACTGACTACATGTAAGCCATTCTTTGTATGTTCTTGTTAATAGTTTCAAAGCTGCATTGTATGCAGTAAGTTGAATAACTATAACATTGCTGACGGGAAACTCATTTGTAAACTGAATGTAAGTTAGTAGGAATCAGAGATTTTAATTTTCTTTGTTTGTTTGATTTAACAAGATGAGTTTAACTGGACTTTTGAACCTGAAATTTGAACGCGTGTACATTTAAATTGTGTTTTGAAACTAATACCTAAAACGTTTACTGGAGTAAAATGGTATCAGCTAAAAAGGAAAAAAAAGAGAAAGAACGACTCAATGATGACAGTTTATTTAAAGTGAAATTGATATAATAAAAGTTATTTCAATTAAGGTAATAGAATTATAGATGGTATTCTTAAAGGTGTTATTTTTGTTGTAGTGAAATTCAGGAAAGTGAATTATCAACCTAGCTGATGAAGCAGTGACTTCCCACTGTGCAAAGGGACTTGTCTCATGCAGTTCCAACCTGTTCTGGATGTTGTGAGGTATTATTTGGTTGAAAATGCTTGAAACGGTTTTTCTAAGCTTCATGGCTTTAATTGCCATCACAAGTTAGGTGTATTATTTAAAGTGAAGGTTTTATTTCTTTTCTTGCAGAAAAGGATGTCAACATGTTACTCCATGACCAAGTGATCTCCAACTGAAGGCTGTGCATAAATTGCTCCTCCTGCAAATATTTAGTTTTGATTGCTCGTTAGTCTATTTCCTTAAGAGAGAAGCTCAAGAAACATCGTTCACTCATAGTTCTTTCTCTTTGAAAGAGCTTAATGCACAGATTAAGACACAGTAGCACTTAATAATAGTACATTACAGTGCCAAGCCACGACAAGACAGTTCCATGAATCTACTTGATGTCACGGCAAACGTGAGGGGAAAACGTGCTGCTTATTAAGGACAACCTTCGCAATCCACAGTTTCCTCGCACAGAAATGGAATCCCCTCGAGCATTTCCCGCCAAAAAGTTCGTCTTTTTCTCGGGTGATTTTGTTTCTGCAGTTTGATAATAATTATTGTCTGAAAAAGGCATTTCACATTGTTGAGTGCCAAGGACGAATGATGTAGCAAGTACAGTCATGGGATAACAAAGCAAAACTGATTTCCCTCCACACGGATGCTTTTGTTGTTTCATTTGACTGTACTTGCCAGATCATTGTCACTAAGATAATGGTGGTGCTTTTAAACTGCCTCTTTCGCTTGTCTTATTTTATTTTGTGTCCTTATTTGTTTGAACTATAGCGGTTTTCAATTGAGTGTCGAAAATAATTCTGGTTTTGCTTTGGTTTTGCATTGCTTCGCTCTGTGATTGGCCAGCAAAACTCGCGCCACTTTGTTAACCAATGAGAAGCAAAACCAATCGTGACTTGCACGCGCGCATTTTCCCGTGCTTTGAGCTGCTTTGCGCCGGCTACATGTAATTGCTTCGTATTCTGATTGGTTAATTGCGCTACTTACTTCTGTTGTGATTGGCTGGAGTAATTACATTGGTTTTGGTTTTACGACACTGAATTGAAAAGCGCTCTATAGCTTTAAACCCAACCTCGCGTCGTAGAACTGAAGCAAATCTCTCTAAGGCATTTAGTGAGATTCATTCAAATTTAAATAAAGCTCACTTGACACCGTGTTGTTTTGTCCTGTAAGACTCGACGATGGTCCACCTGCATAATTCACATTCTCTAATTGCTCGAAGGCTCACTGAAGGCGAGAACGACTATACTAAAAGATCATATGGAGCTTCATTTAAATTCACCAACAACAACATACTTTATTCGCATTTCCATTTAACTTACAAAATTTTTTCCCGTTTTTTTCAATACCACGTGCTTCTAGATAAGGTTTCTAAAACTATTTACGCACTAATGCGGTCAGTTTGAAAGTCTTCAACAACTAGAGTTTTGAGGGACAGTTCTTAAATATCGGCATTACGCACTTTTAATAGTGAAGGTGAGCGCAAAGCACCCTTGAACACTTGCTGGTTTCGTGTGTAGTTAGTGATAAGGTCTTTTTGGATCTTTCCATAAGTAGGCTGGCGCCCTCCCGTCCGGTAATTATTAGGATATTACCAGAAAGGAGGATCGGCCGTCTCGGATATGATGGGACATCCCCGTGGGACATCTCCCAGCGAATTATTTGCCACTCGATGGAGTGCAAGTAGCCAGCGACCAAGCTTTTTGCTGGGGCCAGTTGTGAAGGGGGGAGTTCCTGACTTTCCGTTCCCGTTTTTCGCAGAGAGCAGGCTCGGTGGCTGCGATGCAAGTCGTCTTAAAGACGTACGGTGTGTTCATATTTTAGCCGTATTCTTCAAGATTTAGTCGAACTTACGATTTTTCCCTGCTAGCAGAGGTCTCTGGCGATCTCTTTCTCGCTGCCAAAGAATCTGCCAGCATGGAATCGCAGTTGTGACCGTCACACATTTTATATCACAAGAGCTGTTAATTCCTTATGGCAACCGATCAACCTTATTTTTCGCCACCATTCGACGAATGACTTCTACCCAAGCACAGGGTGCAGAGGAGTTCTGTTCGATCGTTAACGACAAAGTCTCACCTCGTTAATTCCAAAATATGTTTACTTTGTACGATAAAGATTGTCGAAATGAAATCCTTCTGATTTGTGAATGTTTTCTGCTTCCATATCCTTCTATATCCCCCGATCTTGTCTCTCTCGTATGGCTTTCCACCATGTTTACTTGCATATACCGCGTCGAACTGACGCTGGCCGCGGGCGCATATGATCTTTGCCGAAGGGCAACGAATAAGCTTCGGAAATCGGAAAGCGAAGCTTTCCGAACGAGGCACGAAGTGCCGAGTAAAAGAAGAGTACTCTTCTTGTACTGTAAGCAACCTTTTGTAACCGTGCGCGCCCACATTACTTTGGTCCGCGGTACATGCAAATAAACATTGCTGAAACCGTACCAGAAAGAGACAAGATCGGGGGATACAGAAGGATATGGAAGCAGAAAACATTCACAAATCAGAAGGATTTCACTTCGACAATCTTTATCGTACAAAGTAAACATATTTTGGAATTAACAAGGTGAGACTTTGTCGTTTACGATCGAACAGAACTCCTCTGCACCCTGTGCCCAAGTGCTACCAACGAAAGGCCAACCGCAGTTATGAACACTACTTAAGCAGTAGTGAAAATATATACTGGTGCAGTGCTCTACCTACTGAGCTAACAAGCCACTTTTGTTGGTTCGTACTATATGAAAATCATACATTTGAACTGCGGATTAAAGAATGAGTATGTGAATGATCATCATCCCCTTTGTAAATTGCTTATGCAGTGGAGGAGTTCAA
The DNA here is from genome assembly GCA_016490735.1 of Pachyseris speciosa. NCBI lineage: Eukaryota > Metazoa > Cnidaria > Anthozoa > Scleractinia > Pachyseridae > Pachyseris > Pachyseris speciosa. The sequence goes on along the minus strand of JAEMWC010000134.1, from coordinate 269,633 downwards.
CCAGGACCAAGGTGTTCAGTTGCACACATAACAGGATATGTTTTCTTCATTTAAGGTGACTCAAAACAGTTTTCAGTGCTTTCTAAGTCGTAGATTTTGATGGGTCACTATAACCACTCTATGAGTTGATGCTAAAATCATGGTATCACACAACTGCCCAATCATTGGGGAGCACGTTGTTATCATTTTCGTGACGCTATATGTTACCATAGTAACAGTATGACCTGCTAAAAACACCCTTAATTTTAGCTTTAAGTTCTATTACTTCAAAAACGGCACGGTGAAATTTTTTATTGTTATAGAAATTTGATAAGCAGGATAAAACGCAACTTTTGGCAAAGTTTAAAAAAAATTCTGTACATGGGGTTCAGAGCCACCTTAAATTTTCGACTCTGAACCCCATGTACAGAATTTTTTTAACTTTGCCAAAAGTTGCGTCTTATCCTGCTTACCAAATTTCTGTAACAAAAAATTTCACCGTGCCGTTTTTAAAATAATAGTACTTAAAGTTAAAATTAAGGGTGTTTTTAGCAGGCCATACTGTTACTATGGTACATATGGCGTCACGAAAATGATAACAACGTGCTCCCCAATGATTGAGCAGTTGTGTGATACCATGATTGTAGCATCAACGGATAAAGAGTGGTAATAATGACCCATCAAAATCTACGTCTTGGAAAGTGCTGAAAGCTGTTTTGAGCCACCTTAACCTGCTCTTAGAACATTTTCCACTGGCTTCGAAATCAAGGTGGCTAAAACCGGTTTCCAGCACGTTGACGGATTAATACTACCAGTCTTCAGTTGGTTCACGCTGGTTTCCAGTACGTTTGAGCTCTTGTGCTACTAATTTTTATACGTCGTTACCTTTTTTTACAGCGGTATCAAACAAATGGCCAGTCAGTTATAAAAGTTTTCTCCACTTAACAGGTTACCATAGCAACACGATAACCTGTTAGAAACACCCCTAATGTAGGCTTGAAGTGATGATAAAGCCCCCCAGGAGGCTTGTTATTTCGAGCAGCTAATATAAGACAGATTCGGAAATATTTAACTAAAGACGTAACTGAAAAACTTGTCCATGCTTTTGTGATGGAAGAATCGACTATTGCAATAGTATTCTGTATGGGCTGCCTGAGGTACATGTAAACAAATTACAGCGCGTTCAGAACTCTGCTGCGAGGTTTGATAACATATACACCACGGACCTATCATATAACTCCAGTACTTAAAACATTTCACTGGCTTCCTGTCAAATATAGAGTACTATTCAAGATAGCATACTTACTTTCAAATCAATTTATGGACAATCACCAGATATTTAAGAAACTTATAAACATTAGATCTAACACTCAATATAACCTTCGCTCAACAATGGACTGTTTCTAACTTTCCCAACAATTAAGACTAGGAAAACACTAGGAGATCGGGCATTCTGTGTAGCAGCCCCCACAGTATGGAACAATTTACCAAAGAGTATTCGTAAGGAACACAGATTTTAAGAAATTTAAATCTCTGTTAAAAACTTCTGTTCAAAACAGCTTATAATTGACTTTAACTTTTATTTTAATTTTAATTTCTCTTATTATACTAGTCAGCACAATTATTTGTATATATTCCTACATTTGTATTTATTCTTGTAATCATATTCTTGAGATCATTGTTGTATTTCATTTTATATTTTTTATTATTTATACTGTTGTAAATTTAGCGCATAGATTATATTCATATAGAGTTATGCGCTCTTATAAGTATTAAAGATTTATTATTAAAGATTAGTACCGGCAGCTAAGAAAGAGGAAAAACGGCACTCTATTTCCACCTTTGGACGAGGGCAAAGACTGTTTGGCGTGCAATTTGAGATATACGTATTGTACCAGATCAAGATTCGAAAATCAGCGAGCTCGTCACGAGTTAACCACTTGAAGCTAATATAAGGGGCGTTTTCTAACAGGTTATACTGCTAGTATGGTGGCCTATTATGAGAGTGTAAGTACAGAAACTAGTATTGTATACACGTATTGCGTACCTAGAGTGTTGTGCACATGACAAGGACACGTTCTCGCCCGCCATGGAGAATAGGTGGTTTATTGTATTTTGTTACACTAATTTGTGTCAGCCACCATAGAATGTTGTAAAATGTTTTATTTAATAATTTTCGAATCAGAAGTTAAAGGAGCTCGGGCGCGATATTTTGGGTCATTTTCAGAGACCAAAAATGCATGTAAGTAATGGGATATAACAATTTGTCAGGGACTTAAAGCACCGAAGAGACAAGAATAAATGCAAATATGGCGAGGATGGAGAAGATTGAAACGGATTTCAATTGACCCTGAAGCTAAACTTTTCAAAACCCAAAGACCGTGACATAGCCTCTTTCAAATGAGAAGGATGAACCATCACTGGACAAACTGACAAAAAATAATCTTACTGTTACCTTTCACGACACCTGAACGACTAAATGCAGTGTACTGGTTCCTAATCGTATGTAAAATTAAACTTCGACCTCTTCGTAAGATGGAAAGGGCGGTGAATAATGGTACATAACGGAGTAGAAAGCGACATTTTTAGTCTTGTCACACTGATAACTGACCAAACGATGTTTATTATAAAGGGGATTAGTTTCTAAAGAAACTGTGGTGCTGCGTCGGTGGGGGAGTGAAACACGAAAATTTGGTTTATTAACGGAGTTGATAATGTAAATTGACCACCGTACGGGGATTCGATTAGCTGACGTTTCGAGCGTTAGCCCTTCGTCAGAGTGAATCCAACTCGCTCCGACGAAGGGTAACGCTCGAAACGTCAGCTAATCGAATCCCTGTACGGTGGTCAATTTACATTATCAACTCCGTTGATAAACCAAATTTTCGAAAATTATTATACCTGACTCATACTGAAGTGATAAGAAAATAAAATCTGTTTAAACAGTTGGTTGGAGTTAAAATGAAGTGGCATACGACATTCATGTTTTTATGTCACAGTTCAGGACAGTCAAATGTAGATATAATGTAAGCCTGATGAATGAAGGTCACTTAACTTATGCTCTTAGTGTGTTTCGCTTGCCGCTGAAGCCTCCGACAAAAGAATAAGATTAGAAGAAAGGTTGTTAATCTTATACTATTGTCGGAGGCTTCAGCGACAAGCGACTCAAAGTGCCATAAAAACGCAAAAAACACACTAAAAGCATATCGTAAGTGATCTTCCTCTCGCCTCAATTTCCGCTCGCTCGCGCTTCGCGCTCGCCCACAGGATCGACGAAGGAAAAAAGAGGACTGCTCGCAGTCTAGGGTTTTCCAGACACCCCGCGTTTCGGCTCTCTGTTCCACTTTATACATGTGTAACTGTAATTACTGATCATTCACATATTCATTTTGTAATTATAAGTTCCCCAAATCAGCTATAAACCACTGTAATTTATATAAATTATATTCAAGCACTTGGATAAACTACCCAAATCTATCAAGTGAACTCTATTATCGAATTTTATTAAAATACGACACCATCATCTCTGTATGCCTATCAAAACACTTATCCACGAGTTAGCCATTGGCTCCTTATTTAGTTTACTTGTGCTTAGTTCGTTATTTGGTTCACGTGTGCTTAGTTGGATTTAACGTACTCCTATTATTTTACGTTGTTTTCCTTGCTAATATGTATTGTCAATAACTGTGCTCAAGGTGTGGGTGGCTCCTCCTAAAATGTTCTGAAGTTGGTATAGGATTTGATGGAGCCGAAACCAATTGTCATTTCAGGTATCCTACTGATGAACAGTTATTACATGCAGATATTTTTAGAAGCAACATTTGTTTGCGGTCTGTCACCTTTGAATTGTATTTACCTCTCAGTTAAGCGGTCACTTAAAATTTACTACACGTAGTTTGCCTTCGTTGTTTTTGAAAAGGCGATGGCAGATAATAGTCCGAAATAGAAAATGACGACTGACAAAAACTTTCAAAAACACGTTCATTATCTTCTTGGTGTTGTGTTTGCGTTTTGAACAAATTGACGTTTCTACTAAGCCTCATAGCGCTGATGCTAATTCCTGACACCTCTCATTTCCCTGAGGGTGGCCGCTTAACAGGGGTTCGACGTTTTCCCTGTTATGTTTCTGTTTCCCATTTCATGCAAGTCCCTCTCGGCCATGTGTCAATAGCGAACGGTCCTGAGGATAGCCTCCACGCAGTCGTTTTTAGGGGACTCGTATTTCACCTCCTCCCCACTAACGCCTGCTTACTCAAAGCCAACATTCCTTTCCGCCGCTTAGCCAATCACATTTTACCTACTAAACGCTGGAAGGTTGACCTTGACCTCAGGACGCTTTTCGCTAGATATAGTTCAACATAGCGGAGAGATAGCTTGGGCAAGCTTTGATCACCGTGTGCTCTACGTTTAAAATTTCCTGTTTAATGCATATCAACTGACTTCAATTTAAGAATTTGTGAGAGGAAATAGCGATAATATTTCCGTCAATATGCCGACTAGTTACTACGCTTATTTCAGTATCATGCACAACCTCGTTCCCAGGGTCTCTCCTCTTCCCGCCCCCTGGAGCGGGAGAGAAGAGACCCTCTTCTCTCTCGCTCCAGGGGGCGGGAAGAGGAGAGACCCTGGGAACATACATACATACACACACACACACACACACAACACACACACACACACACACACACACACACACACACACACACACACAGACAGACACACACACACACACATACATACATACATACATACATACATACAACATACACTTTATTTTCTCTCGAATCTCAGTGTAGCTTGCAAGAGCTAATATCTCTGAGAAAACATAAAAGGAAAGTATTATAAATAAAACACAAACAGCGGAGATAAACATGGTAAACCAACGCATTTTATATAGACTTGACGTTTCGTATGCTAGGCAACATACATTTTCAAAAGTGACCGTTACAATTTTTGAAAACTGTTTATATACTTTTAATACAGGGGTCTGGAACCGAGATTAAGAAAAACTATCTTAACAGTAAATATGTAAAAGGATACACCTTATTAATAAAGCAACAACTTCTCACTACTAATGTTTACATTAAAAGCTGGCTTGAGATCTTGGATAAATATGGTTTCCTTAATTTTGCAATGATAATCTGTTTTGCCCGACGCTAAAATGTCAAAATGATCCCACTTGATGTTGTGTCCAGTGGTTTTAACGTGATCAGCAATAGCTGATGTGTGGTAATCTGTCCGGAAATAACCTTCTCCCGAACAAATAAGCACTCGCCTTTTTATCGGCCAGGACTGTTTTTTTTTTCGCACTGTTTCGCAAAAAATGTGTGGAGAATCGCAGAGTTGAAAAAGTTTATATATAAAGGGGAACATGTACAGGGTTAATGAATCCAAGAGCAATTTGGTCATGTGTGTAACAGGGACTGTGCTGAATTATCGCTTCTTTTTGTAACTCCTTTTTGAATCCAAACTCACCGAGCAACGCATCTTTTCAACCAGAGTTGCGGGAAAAAAAAAAGTACCCATTCAGTTTAAAAAACATTGCGCTGTACGTTACGTTACTAGTAAGTGCGCTCCATTTACTAGGTTGTTCATGAAAGATAATCATTGTATCCACGTTAAATGAAAAACGAACGCGTTCATAGAAAATTATCTTATATTGAACTCCTAAAAAATGTTTATAGCTTAATTAGACATTGAAAAAACACAGAAACTAAGTGAAATTTTTGCTCTATTTAACACAAAACATGGACAGCGCCTTGAGAAATGTTCACACATTACAATATTAATTTCTACTTAAATAGTTCATTAGCGAATCTCATTCAAACTATACACATTTATTTTCAACAAATATTATTGTTCGAAAACGTCGTCCTCTTAACTTAGGTTTCTACTACGTTCCCAAAAAGGTTATGTTACAACTGGGCCAGTATTTCTTGTGGTGTTTTAGTAACAGCAGCGAATTTAACAGGCCTTGCTTTGTCTTTACACGGTATAAAAAAAATTATCAAAAGTGACTGTTGTTAATCTTGTTACAATTACGAAAATAAGGACGAAAATGCTTGCATGTTGTGGTTGGTGTTATTAATTCCTATAAACGACTTTTTAAGTGAAATATTGATATACCTATGTTGCTTAATTAACTTAATACTTTCCTTTCTTACTCTCCAAAATTACTCAAGACCACCAATCACATTTCAACATGCCTATGTTGTATTTTCCACTCTTCAATTAACAAAACAAAATTTAAACACAATTAACATTTTAACTCATCTACTTCTTCCCACTTTTCTCTTCACCGTTCTTTGCCGTTTTTGTTGGACTCTTGGAAGTAATTCCAGTCGTACTTCTTTTGCCTGTAGCATGTGCTGTTTCTTTCCCGTCTTTAGCCTTGTTAAGACTTTCCCTGCTTCCTCGTACGTTTTCTCGGCTTCCTGTTCTTGTCGGCCCAGTGCGTGGGCGATCTGGCGAACGCGGGACGAGCTGGTGCTACTTGCACTGGAAGGGATTCCCGAAGATACCCGAGGACTGTCCGATGCATCTTCGAGAGATCCTGTGCTGCCGAGCGATGTCTGGCTGTCTGATTTCTTAACTTTTGATGAAGGAACTTTTTTACCGGGAGGGGATTTTTCAGCCGGCCCCTTCAACTTACTGCCGCTGCTTTGCCTCGCAGGACCAGTCGGCTGCCGAAGTTCTCCCGATTTTTCACGACGTGGCCGAAGTTCTCCGGATTTCTCCGGCGAATACCGTAACCGCTGCTCTGAACGTCAAGCCGTGGTTTTCTGCCGGGTCCAGCTGGTGGTTTTTCTGCGGCAGCACCCTTAAGCTGCGTCCCTGAGTGCTCGCGTGCAATGGATGGTCGTTTGCTTGCGAACGTACCCATTGCTTGTGTGACGCCTTCTGGTCTTGATAACTGTTCTCTTAGTTCGACATTTGTTCTCCCTGCAGCTGTCAAAGAAAAAACAAACAAACAAACACAGTTACGTCTCCCGCAAGGTATAATCTCATTAGGTAGTTTTCATCACGCAAGCACCCGATGAACTTTGTCCTATTGTGTTTAAATATCTTCGACGATTACTAACTTCATTCCTTGTTAAAAAACGGATCAAAGTAGGTAATGACCCAACTGTGAATACTTCGGAAAGGATCGATCTACACTAGACCACCCTGAGGGATGACTCGGATCCACCAGAGCCGAACTTCACTTAGGTTAATCTTACGTGATTATTGTGAACATTCCCTCTACCCCAGGGCGTTCGAAACTCGATTAACGCTAATCCAAGTCTAAACTGAAGGACAATTTTGATCAGAAATTAGACTGGAATCATAGCTCACACAAACTATATATATATATATATATATATATTATGTTAATCGCGCTGATTACTAACTTGTGCATCACAGTAGGTTACAACACAAACATGTAAGCCGCGGTTGATGAGACTTTCATTTACCTCTGCAAGGGTCGTTTTTCTGAAGGAATTCTTCCAGAGTTTCCCAGCCTCCTCCAACACGAACCATGACTGTGCTTCGTAAAATACGAACCAGACGTAACTTCTGGGAATCTCCAAACTGTGAGGGGCGGAATAAGAAAATAGTTATGCAATGTGATCAAAGTGGACTGTGCGATATCCCAAAATAAAGAACGTCAACTCGAATAACCAAACTTTTGTTGCAAGTTTATTTAGTTCCGGTTGAGATCGTCTTTTTCATGCACCTCACGTTAAATTTGACGCACAATTCGCCGATCAAGCGTTTTTCAGTTCTCAGTGTTTTACGACAAATCAGTTCTGGAGCTTTTTCAGGAGACGCTCTTGCGTAAAAGCGAAAGCTTCAGATCATGTTTAATTTTTAATTTCCACTCTCTGTACTCTCTGATTTTTTCAAAACCAACTACGAATATTCTGGAAACAAGAATCAACTTTAAGTTATTTCTTTTATTTTCACGCTTAACGCGTCGAAACGAATATAGTCACGTCTTAAAGAACAACGCATCTCCAACAACAACAACAACAACAACAAATAATAATAATAATAATAATATATATATATATATATATATATATATATATATATATATATATATATATATATATTATATATATATATATATATGTATTTATATATATAGTAAGGTAGGGAGGGGATATATTAGCAACTGATTGCCTTAATTACTTAGGATCACCAGCCTATTCCCGTTTGGATGGCGATTCATTAGGGATTTCTGAGAAATACAAACAGACAAGGTTAATTTGGGAACAGAAATCAACACAACTAAGTAATTAAGTGAAAATATGGCTCAGGATTTGGCCGTGCATCGCCGATCGACCGGGGAGTAGTGACGTGATCCTGATTGCAGAAAATGTGTGAAATTGTCTCCTCGGACCTTACCATCAAAAAGGCCACACAGTGTTGTACAGTAAAAATACGTGTTCCCAGTGTGGTTGGTTCAGTGGCCTAGTGGTTAAGGCATCCGGTAATCTGGAGACCCAGGTTCGTTTCCTGGCTGAGCCATATTTTCACTTAATTACTTAGTTGTGTTGATTTCTGTTCCCAAATTAACCTTGTATATATATATATATATATATATATATATATATATATATATATATATATATATATATATATATATATATATATATATATATATATATATATATATAACAATAATAATAATAATTCCAAAGGGGAATTTGTACACTTCTTTCGACATACCCTGTACTTGTTCTCAGCCACTTTGACAAACTGAAACTTGATGGAGCATTCGCACTTGCGGCACAGGCGTTCAACTTCAGACTGAATCTGCTGGTCCACAGTCTTCGGCTTCTCTGGTTTCTTGCTCGCCTGAAAAATGAGCGAAAGAAACGATGAAAACATTAAAAGGAAAATGTCTGCAACACCGCTGCAGTAAAATATTTCAAGAAGAGCGACGACGACAACGAAGACGACTCTTAGCGGCGGAATTTTGTTGTTTCTCCGAAACATTTTAAAAGCTCAACCCAAGCTTTCAGCTTTCTCTTCTGTTCCCGCTATCGTCAGTTATTCTTTGGTACTTTTTAATTTTCTGTACTTTCAGAGGTATTTTGGTCTAACATTTAATCACTAATCTTCCCGGAGGAACACATTTCACCGGGCAGTCGATTTGCGTCACATGCTGTTATAATTTGCATTTTGTGCTTACCGGTTTTTTGTCCTTCAGTGAGTTCATAAACTCCTTGTAGTCAATGAGTCCATCGCGTTCGAATTTGCTGGCGACAATTTCCATTTCCCATCTCTCGGTAGGGAAACCTAAAAAATCAGGGAAAAGCACGTTTAACTCTTCTTGTTAACGTAAAACTGCAGTTCAAGTAATATTGGTCCAGCTATTGAATTGAATGTGACCTTATAAAAATACAAAAGGAAAACTAAACCGAGGTGCTTACGTTCAGTTGAATACGTTCAAGTATTGAGCACAGCTTACTTGTGTTAATGATTCCTGTGATGAACTGTTCCCGGGTGAGTTTGCCATCTCGATCATGATCCATGCGCCGGAAGATATCAAGAACGCGTGACTTACTGTCACGTAACCACGTGTTAAACTGTATTGCAAACAATGAAATTATAAACATTTTTTCAAACAACAACAACAACAACAACTGCAACAACTACAACCACGAGAGCTACAACCTCTACAAATACAATTTCAACTACAACTACAACCACAACAACTACAACAACTACGACGACGACGTATTCTCTTACTTCAGAAAGTATGACATCAAAGGAAATTATTGATTTTTTCACTGTCTTTCTTCACCCATTGGCACCCGTGCAGGCCAAAACCGGCCGTAAAAAACTCCCATGCTTCAAAACATTGCAACTTTCTCAATCGCACGAATATTGCCTTAACTGTTAGTTGTGAGCACGAAATGGAATGCCCTTTAAATTTGGATATCCAATAAATGCAAGAAACGTAGCGATTTTTACCAAATATGGCCTTTTGAGTTTGGACAAGAACGAAACTGACCGTTTTTAACGTCAAAGAGAAACGACAAAAATGCCCCTTTTTGCCTTCATGTTTTTTAAGGAAATCATCGCCGAAAAACCAAACTTCAACCATCATAATGAAATTCAGTCCTTTTTCTAGCTTAGAAATGACTTTTTTTGTTCATATTCTTCTCCCGAGCGTAGATACAGCCTTTTGTTCCTGTGCATTCGGGCCTTTCCGCCATTTTCAACATCTAGACCACGTTGCATGCTGGGAAATGACGAGAATTTTTGACAGCACCCGTTCCTTCTCCCAATTCTTTCACATAGCCACTCCGACCTACTGCCAAAAATTCCTGCTTGTGGTGATCTTCAGTATTCAGAAATTCCAAAATATGCGGCGGTAGGTCGAGAAATTCATCAATAGTCGAGTCCCAAAGGTACTAAGTGTTCGACCGGCCAAATTCTCAGTTCGTCGAGTAACAAGCCAAATTCAACAACAAAGTACATCACCTTGCTCGATTCTTTGAGAAAGTGGACTCTTAGCTACCGTCACGCTTAATGATGCTCATCAGGCAGCCGCTAAAGATGAAAAATGGCTGTAAATTTAGCAGAAATCGCAAGCAAACCGAACTTGGGCCATTGTTGTCGCTTCACGGATAAAAAATAGCTACGTCAAAATGACGTTTTCAGAAACCTTGAGCCTCCAGTGGCTTAGGACAGCACCACTTTTCCCTGGTAGTTCAAATAAAGAGTCACGAATTGCTATTCATCGTTTATGGGTGGAAAATCACTCCGAAAATGTAAAAACAGCCGGTAGTCAATGGGTTAAGCTTACCCTGTTCTTCCACTCGTTAAAGTCAAACTTCGCAGAGGCGCGTCTCTGAAACGCAGAAAACAAACAGAAGTTAACAAGAATGTCGTGAGAAAAAGACAAAGGATGAAAGAAACCTTTACGTTTGAGACAAATCAAGTTCATCACTCGTTCTTTGAGAAACTAAAATTAAGTTGTCACAACGAACTTAAACCGAGAAAGGGACTTGCATGAGCCTTCATGTTTGTGGAATTGTTGATGGTTTGCCACAAAATAACCTGATTAGCTTAATTTTACTGTGACACAATAATAAATAAATAAATAAATAACTGTGTGACGATAAGATATAGCATTTATGCTAATTGGGGACACCTAATCATCATGACCTGCATCATTTTGGCTCACAGTTTGAAGCATTCGCATTATTTAGATTCGCCTCTCTTTTCTTAATTCCCTTTCCTTTCCCCAAATATTTGAAAAAACGATAGAACGAAAAAAATAATGAACAGGGCAAGTTTTCCGTTTAGGACTTCTGCGAAAAGGAGGAAACGTTATCCTGTCTCATCCCACACCATCACCCTTATCCAAACAGCATAGCGACAGGAAGAGCTCGAAACTTACAATAGCGATTCTCTCCAACTTCTCCTGAAGGCGTCGGAGCCTTTCCATTGAAAGCAGCCACAAATGCTGCCACCGCTTCGACAAATGTAACAAAGCTGGGTGGTTTTTATCAAGGGTGGTAGATCCTGACCGTGTGAACGAAGACCCTGGGCTCGTCAACATCTCACGTGATCGTTCACGTGTGAATGACGTGCCCGGGCTTGCGAGTTTGGGGATTTTGCTGCCGCGTCTTCCTTGCTTGTGATCTGGTGTGGTCTGCGGTGGTGCCGGGGTGGGGGCGGCAGCAGGGACCACTGAGCCGCGCCGTTTGACGGATTTGGTGAGACGATCGTATGTGGGTTGTTTCTTAGCCATTTCTTCTTGGAAGCCCTTATGGTCGTCTAGCAGCTTCATGACTTGCTCGTAGTCATCGTCAGGGATGGGCTCTTTTTCCTTTTCAATGAGGATTTCTTCCTTCTCTCCAATCCACTGCAAGAGTTCTCCCATCATGCTTTGTTCTTCGGACAGCTTGGCTTGTTCTTCCTCGAGTCGCGTCAGTCTCTGAACTGACCACTTGCGCACCTGACAAGAAAGCCAGCCGCAATTAAGGAAACGTTCCTCAAGATGGGCGAGTGTGACGTTCATAAATTTATCACTATCCCAAGACTTATTTAAACTGAAGTATTGCGGAAATCGCAGAACAAGAAATATCATGGCGCAGAAAGTTTGCAAAAATACGTGAACCGTAGCGCACACAATTTTCAAGACAGCCTCTGCTCCCATCGCAAAGTAGTCTGCCATTTCAATAACTCTACTAACATGTTCATTTACCAATGATTCGGTACATGAATATTTGACTGAAAACCTGAAATAATTCTACTGTAAACAGATTATATTCGTATTCGCGGTAATGAACTGGATCTAGAATGAAGTGGATGCTGTTGCGGGAAAGACATTTGCATATGAAAAGATTCCCTCGTTTAAGCGTCGTGTACACGGTAAATCCAGCTCATTAAGGAAAATACGAATAGGGTCTATTCAACCTGTCACTGGAGGTGGAAAACCTACAGGCTCTACAACAACTTTAAAGAGGAGAGGGCACTGGATTCTCAAAGACTATTTTATAGAATAAAACCGACTCAGACTCGAAAGCAACCTTGCGTTAACAAGCATCAGATTAGTTCCTACCTCCTCCCAGCGCTTCTTAAGTCTTGCAATCCACTGCTGTATAATTTGCAATGCGCTGGGATGACAGAACCGTGCGATCACCTGACCCTTTTTGATCGCTGATTGGACATTGACTTCCTCTGTCATCAGCTCATCATGGAAAGCCTGCAGGGAGGGTCAGAAAACGTTCAGTTATTACCAAATGAAAACTATAATGACCAATTGGAATTCAAACTCCTTCTAAGTAGTTTTTCATGCTTTGTTCTTTGTGGAGCTCAATAACTCAACGTTGGTTAACTCCAGCAGCTTTCTTTAGTCAATTGAGTGTTCGAGTTTCATTTAACAGAGCAAGACAGTTTGCTTTACCAGTGCTAACAGTTAATATATAAATCGACAAATTCGTGAACGCATGCTTTTATATATGATTTTAACTCGGTACAACGGACATTGCAAAAACAGAGACATAATCGTTGGAAATGATAACCTCCTTGTTGCTTTGCTTGCTTAAGTGACAACGTTACATACCTTGTGTTCATTCAGTTGATCGCCAATGGTCTCCAGGTCGTCAGCAATAGGCCCCAGGCCTCTCAGTGTATCTTCGAAGTCTTTCAGTATATGTAACTCAGTCTTGACAGCAGAATCGAACTCATTCGCCAAAACTAGCGCATTGTCCAGTCTGCAAGATGAATAGTGCAAGACAGTGTCAGCCGTCTGAGGACATTGCACGACACATTAACTACTGGTATGATTTTGTGATGAAGAAATGTTTTACTGATGAAAAACCTTTTTCACACAGTTGCCATTCTTACACAAGAGGCAAAGCCGCTGATGCCAGTAAATACAAACGGTCCACTATTGACAACCACTTTGAAACCTTTTCCACGCTATCTTTCAAAGTAAACAATCAAAATACGAGAAGTGTAAGAGGAAGGGATGTTTCTCCTGCAGTTGTTTGCAGTCTAGTCGGGCTAATTGAAATATAAGACGAAACACGATACCAACCAGATTTGAAAGGGTACCCCAGGCACTATCAAGATGTCATGTGGACACTTTACTTACCTGTCCTGTTTAGTGGCAGCTAAGGCTGTGATTGCTTCCCAGCGCACGCGCAAATCTTCCAGCCTCTCTTCCAGTTTCTGTGGATCCTCCACCCTGTTTTCCTTGATCATTGTTCTGCCTGCATTCATCACTGAGTCATAATTCGCTTGGCGGCGACCAAGCTCGCGCTGGAACGTCTGCAGAGGTAAATCGGTTTAGTACATGTCTTGAATCAAATGTAACCGAAATACTGTGTTCTCAGAAAATAATCCTGCAACATGTTAGAAGCAAAAGCTCTCCAAAACATAAACTGACACCTAGTGGCCTTTGCGGGATTTTTCGTCCACATTTTATATCGCAAGAGCTGTTTATTCCATATGGCAACCGATGAGACTTATTTTTCACCACCACGCGATAAATGAATTTTTATCGAAGTCTAACAAACGTAAGTCCTACCCTTGATCAAAAAACTATCTCTTCGAGCATCATCTTCAGAAGTAGCTGATACCATTTCACATTGCTTCATCATATTATGGACTTTACTTTTCGGTCTTCGTGATTTCTTCTTAGTAAACCTGATAAGACTAGTATTGGCTAGCCGAAATATTGAAACTCTACAATGCCTTTCCACGATGTTTGATCAGTCTTTGCAGTAGCCTTGGACAATTGTTTTTGTTATTCTTCGTGTATGCCTCCTCTCTATTAAGAATAGAAACTCATGAAACACGCCCTCACCCTGTGATTGTCGATCAGGATTTGTACAGTCTCCGGGTCACCCATGACCGCTGTCTCCGTTGAGAGACTAGGTTCCACTGCACTCAACCAGTCAAGCAGAGACTGCAATGCATCTTGGAACATGCCAGTGAAGAGAAGAGCTTCTTCGAGCTTTTGTTGTCTATGGAATGAAACACACAGATCGTTCGGAACGTGCTCAGTAACTTGACATAATGACAACTTAACTACAAAATGCAACCCGCACTAACACTCTCTTCCACGTTTGTGAGCCACAATGACATTATCTGAGAAACATCACGGCAAACATGATTCAAGCGCGGGAAATCAGAGAAAATTAGACCGTCAGACTACGTCTTCGGAGGTTTCTCTCTGTACTCGTTAAGCCCTAACAGTGATTTGCTTCCAATTTTTCCCTAAAGTACACATCATGAGAATAAAGTGATCAACGAAGACGAAATGTCTTGATGTATAGGCAAATTCCCCCAACTAATGCCATAAGAAACACAGGTAGAATGGTAAGGACAGATTGTGTGTTGATATTAGACCACTTTACGGGTATTTTCAGTTGTTACCAGAACCGGTTATTCCTCAAGTTTACTTACAATGAGACGAGTTACGGGTGAGTACAGGCCCACTGGAATTTACTTAACTACCAAATTTTATCGCTTCTTGGGCTGTTGGTTTCTCTTGATCCCTAAGGTATTCAATTTGTACCTTTAACAAACGTTGCATACAACCCAGGACAGGAGAATCGAATAAATCTCAGCTATCAAAAGTATGTTGCATAAAAAAAAAACACATCTAACCTCTCGACTGACAAAGCACAGATAGCATCCCATCGTGTTTTGAGGTCAGCGATTTTGCCTTCGATCGTAATGGCGTCATCTTCTGGACTTTTATCCATCAGCACTTTGCCTGTTTTAATAGTGCCATCCATTGATGCTTGATTAGCACCAAGCATGGACTGGAACTCCTAAAAATAGGGAACATAAACAATGACCATTAAAAACAGATAAAAAGTTGCCCTTTTGTTGAGTAGCCATGGAAACAACGCCAAATTTCTAACAATTCAAACACAATGCAAATCTTCTAATTAGATGAGACAACTGATTCAGGACGAACTCTTCAGCAGAGGAATAACTCTGAATAGGGGTCAAGCAAGAATGTGCTTGTTACTGACAGGCACATAGGACTCCGGTTTTAAAGAAGAGTGTATAGCACTCTAACGTTTCGTGATTGAAACCGAACGCAAGGTTGCAGGGCAAAAATGGGAAAGTAAAAAGTGCAGCGACACTGTCGGAACCTCGGCACCATATTTTGGTAAGCAAAGCGTATGAAAATAATGCCACTTATTAAGTGACTTATCTCGCAACTTTCTTTAACTCCCTGAAATCGAGATTGTAGAATATTTTGCGCAGGAACGGCACATAACAAGCGTGTGAGTGAGAAAAACTCGCGTCTTTCAATTATTGTGGGCCATTAAACTTGTCCTAGCTTTGCATTAACTTTTAACTTTGTAAACAAAAAGTAACAATTGTAGGCAGCAAACCTTGTGCTTCTTGAGTTGCGCTCTCAGATGAGCAGGATCGACACCGATTGGTTCCTCATTTTTCAAGTTTTGCTCGGCTTCATCCAGCATCTTCAGCAAGTCCTCGGCGCCTTTGAAGAACTTCTGCGACAGTTTGTAATTTTCATCCAGATCTTTCCTTCTGCCAGTAGACAGTCCAAGCAGTTCTTTCCAGCGCGCCTCCAGTTCACTTACAGAGACCTCAATATAAGCCACATCGTCCTGTAGACAGACATCAGTGATCTTGTATGCGAGGATCTTAAGCTGCTTGAAGGGTTCGCGATGAGCATCAATGTCCTCCTTAAGATCCTAAATAAGCAAAACGCACACAGAGAATTAGTTTGTACTCAGTAAAACTTACATATATTACATCATCATCATGATCCACCATATGTTCGGTCAAACTACGAAAGAGCCTTTATTTGGTTACCGAAGATCTACCAAAAACGTTTTATTAACTCCACCTGCATGGAGTTATGGTGGTCTAGTGGTCCGTCTTTTTCTCGCCCAAACCTCAATTCAAATACTATCAGAGCGAAACTATTACACCATGTGATTTTCTCACAGCAAAAAGGAAGATCTTTGAATTTCTCACCTTGTATTCTCGACGTTGTTTCTCCAAGACAACCAGAATGGAGCTTACGTGATCAAAGGATAGTATTTGATCATGGATCTGTGTGAGCCAGGAATCCATGTCAGTCAGCTGTTTCTCTAACTCCTCGGCATTTTTCAGCGCATCCTCAAGCTTTTGACCTTCTTCATCAGTTTTAGCAGTCACTTGTTCCCAGACCTCTTTCAATTCATCAAGCTGCCTTTGAAGCGAGGCTGCTGTGGTTGGGTCACTGTTGGCTATCATGGCTTGCACGGCTTCCGTGATTCGTTGATAGGTCTCTCTGCGTTTCTCTAGGACGTTTAGGAAGTCCTGTTGACACAAAAGATTGATTTTATGTAGAGTAGCAAAGTTTAAGCAATATAGAAGATGGTAAGCTTTAAAACTTGGTCCGGGAGCACTCCATGTTACTTGTTTGCGTCTACAGCTCATACGATACAAGTGGCGCTAAACTCAGGTCTGTGATTTTCCAGTTTAAAAGACCTTATTCAAAAATGGAGGCCAATTAATTAGCCCTCTTTGCCTCATTTTCACTTCAAAATTCTTTTGTATTTTGTACATGATGACGAGACAAATAATAAAATGGTTGCCATATTGGAATAAGGTGTATTCTTTGTTCATGTGCAAATTACTGAGGGACAGACTGGAGAGAAGTCATCAGTCCGCACTTTACCGTACTCCTATAGCGGATCATGAAGTAACTCTTGCTAGTGCTATTACACACCATTACTATGGGTTCATTCCAATTTAAGAGCAGCTATCATAAGTGTCAGAATCGTATTAGACAGTTTAAAAACATTTTAAAACTGCACTATATTTCCAGCTAAAACAAACCTTATGCTTCGCTATTTGATTGCGTGCGCTTTCAGGCCGGCCTCCTATTGGTCGCCTGGCATACATGAAGTCACGTGCTTCATTCAGCCAAGTTCTAAGCTCTTTCATTTGATCCATGGTGTCATGCGACACGCTGAGTGCCGCGGCTAGCTCAGATTCCAGACGAGCGGCTTTTTCCAGCACCTCCCGCCAGCCGTCCTGCAGCTCCGTGACCTTTAACTGCAGCGCGCCACTATCAAGTTTGCTGTCGCCGTTCTCCATCAGCAGAGAGGAAGCGGCGCGTGATACGGAATCAACGGATGGTTCGTGCGCGAGGATGTCATTATGAAGAATCTGACAAATACGGCGAAAGAAATACCGTTAACAGCAGTTAAGAATAATTAAAACCACAGAAGAACATCACTTATATAAATCTCGTAGGCAGCCGACAAACCTTTTTAGGACCGTTTCTCAGTAAAAACCACTGAATATAACGGTCCTTTAGATTTGAACACGAGTACCATACCGAGTATGAGTAAGGTTTAACTTCCAAACAAGTCACCTCCTCAGAACCCTCACACTTTCTTATTGCTTACCAAGATTGTAGAAACAGGACTGATGTTACAAGTGATTACTGGAGCATGTTAACGCTTGTAAATTTGAACAGTCGTACTCGCACTCAATCTTGTACTCGTTTTCAAATCTAACGGCGCCTAATGACACAAACATAAAGAACGCCAGTCATAAAAGAACCTCGCACACTGTATCTTCATTTCGCAGTCGCAGTGCGGTACCTTGTGTTTGGCTTTCTCCACCTCTATGAACTTAACATCTCCCTGTACATTCCTGGCCAACTGTTCGTCTAAAGTGGCATTAGTATGTTTAACCCACACAAGAAGTTCTTCCAAGGCCAGCTGGAACTGTCCAAGCTGTAACAGAGCACCTTCAATGGTCTGCTGCCTCTCAGCTGAATGCAAACACAAGTCATCCCAGCGAGAGTTCACTTCTTCCAGTTGTGCTGTGATGAGGTCCGAGTCTTCTGGGCGACACTGCTCGATCAGCATGTTGCCCTTCTGATTCACGGCTGTTACATCACTTTGAAGAGGAGGCAGTTCATTATGGAAGGCCTGTTGTGAAGGATAGAAATTAAGACATTTAAATTACATCCACAATTAGGAAGAGTTGAACCACAGCGCAAATCATTCAAATCTGGGGAATGTTGACACAAAATACTTTACTACGAGCTAAGAATTATTTTCATTGAAAACTCAAACAGTAAATACCTCATTTCCTCAGGGGGCGTATGCTAAATACTCTGTTTCTTGTCTTCTTTTAAAACTCAGTAAATAAACTTTCATTTTCGACAACAAATGAACTCAACACTAACCTTGGACTACACGCCTTTTCTTTCATAAAGTACTGCCCTGTGTTTTTCAAATCTTACCCGAGTTCCAACGTCGTGTTCTTACTCCAACAGAACATACAAGTTGGTCAAGTGATCACTATTTCATTATTTATTCGATATAACAAAACGCCTACCTTTTGCTCGTTCAGTTGATCTTTAACAACTTCCAGCTCAGTCCCCACAGGTGGCTGCTCGGCCAGCCTCTGTTCCAGGTCAGTCAGGGCAGCCAGCAGTGAATCATGGGTACTGTGGTACTGGGTGGCCGTCTCCTTGACATCCTCCATTTCAGCTTCCCGCTTTTTCCACGACTTCTCGATATCAACCCACTGTTGACTGATTTGCGCGAGTTCTTTTTGCACTAAAAGCTTGTCACTTGGGCTGCAGTGAGCGACCAGTACAGGACTGGCCTCACACAACACATTCACAGCTTCACTGTGGGCATCCAGCTCCGAACGAAGCTCCTGAAATACATACAATGGCGAGAAATCAAGGGAGAAATCTGCATATGAGAAACATATAACGAAACTTGTGCTTTTAAAAAGAGAAACCTCACAAAGTTTACTCCTGTGCTCAATGAAAATTCGATTTTTCGTGTCAAATGCAAACTTGTAAGCAAAAATGAAAAGCTGGAAAGCTTGGCGAGAGCAGAGATCCAATAGCTTAGTAACATGTTATCTTTCCATTCAGACGTTCACTTAGAACACCATAATGCCAACTCAAAAACCTGCCACGTGAAGAAGGCCTTACAAAAGTAATTTACCGTGTGCCATCCCAATAAGAGCGCCTTTCAATGGATAAAATCTGCGTTATGTTTGTAAGACTGGCCAAACGAGTGGATAAATTCCTGACCTGGTGATCATGCATCTGTTCCTCTAGTACATCCAGTTCAGCAGCCGGAGGTTCCTCAGAGTCCATGTGCTCTTGCACGTCCTTCAGAATGTGCTTGATCTCATCCAAGCCCGTCCAAAACTTGTCCCCAGCATCGAGCGCCAGTTCAAGGGCTTCGAGTCTCTCGTCATACAAGCTCTGCGTATCGGCGGTGAGGGTGTTTACTTTGCTCATCTTGTCTTTCATGAGTAACGAAGTTTTGGAATCAGGGTTGGCATTTACTACTGCTGTCACTAACGGCTTGAGCTCTTCAACTAACTCTTTCTCAGGATCAAATTCACCCTGCAGGCCCTAGAAGGGACAAGTAGAAACAAAGGTCAGTTGATAGTCAAAGGGAACTGAGAACTGGGTCTGCGGCTAGAAGGAAACATTACTGCAATTCATTATCTCCGTCATTAGTTACAAGAACAGAAAATTGCTCATTTTGCAAAAACAATAAATAGAATAATGCTTTGGTTTTTAGCATCATCAGTTTTTCTTGTTTTATTATTTTTAAACTACATTTTTCTCTAAGCGCAAAAAAATAATGTTACTATCTTTCCTCTACTTTCATTTTTTCATGACTTTATTCACTGCCTCCCCTACTTATGAAATCAAAAAAATCAACCGTCAAACTCCCAAACAAAGTAACGCATGTTGTACCTTAAGCTCTTCAATCTGTTCCCGGATGGTGTTCGGTTTGACGCTGATCGGCTGTAGGTTGCCAAATTCATCTTTTCTTTTTTCCAGCAGAGCCAACAGCTCGTCCAGTCTGTTCTGCAGTTCTTCTTCCTGTGCCAGCGTCATTCCAATCTTTATTCCTCGCTCCTCTGTCTGCCGCTGCAGTCGTTCGTACCGCTCAACACATGCTGACACTTTCTCTTCTACTGAACTAGACCCTTCACCAGGACCACTCAACTTTACTAGGTCACTTCCGGTATCCTCCAAGTTGCCAATCAAAACTTTGAGTGCGGTGATGCCTTCCCGGATCGACTGCAAGAACAACACAAATAACAGTTACTATACACATAGCATAGATCTCTCCCTTGAGTGACCTGACTTTATAAACATCAGATATCCTTCAGATACAGTATGCATGGAATCTCTGGCAAATGATTACAAAGGTGCTCGCTTATGAGAGATTGAAACGATCTTTGACCACAGCAGACATTAGGCGTCAGTGGTTCCCATTTGAATGGAAAAAAACGGGGAAATTTTTTTGCTAAAAGGAACAGGACAATTTTCCTCAATCAAAATGGAACGGAACGAAAGTGTTCCTTTTACACCGAGTTATTCTTGACTGAAAAGACTGGGTACTAACAATTTGCAATAACAAACATGGCAGCCGGATTTTCATTCCAGCTAGTAAAACTATTAGACTTTCTTTTATTTCATTGAAGAAGATGATGACGATTAATTAGGGCAGGTAATCATGAAGGCCGACATGTTTTACCGGACAAAAACAGTACCAAACCACGCGCCTAATTCATCAATCAGCCTGGAACTAGAGGGGACGCCACTGATGGTACAGGATTTTTCGATCATTTCGGCATAAACGAGAAAAGAGGACTACCTCAAAAGTTATTCTTTCTTTTTTCGAAAAATTTCCTGGGGCAAAGTCTGTTCCATTTGATTTACCACTGGAACAACCGGGTTATCCATACAAAAGGAAAACGCCTTATGATACCTCGGAAAAATAGACCGTGGAAACGATTCCTATTTTCTCATTTAGTCGTAGACCATCTGAAAGAGTCTGGTACATCAACCTCTTCGCGTGTAAACAGAGGATTGAGTTTATTTATCAGTTGATTGATCTATTGATTCGTATTTTCCGAAGTTGGCTGGAGAATAAAGTTTCTCGAACATCTAGGATTTTTTTCGACAAATAAAAGCGAAGCTTGTGCCTAAAGAAGTTACGGCTTATGAATTAAACAATTACTTACTTCAAGTTAGACATTTTATGCAACAAATCTGCATAAAAATCATTACTGAACTCTGGGAGGTAAAATGTATCAGATGCGTAGATTATTAAAACATGGATAGAGAAACAATTTAACGAAACGTTGTAAGAATATTTCGCGAAAACAAGTACTATATAAATATACCGTTGTGACTAAATTTTAACTGGTAAAGAAGTCGAATCAATGCTTTTACGGACGTCTTCTGTTCGTTTGTAGTCAGTAGTCAGGCAGATTGTTTCATGAACGGTTAGTTACTAAGGGAAATTATATTTGTTAACTACGAAGACCGAACTTTAGACAAAAGAAGTATCACCCCAACTGAGAATCAAGTAGCTCAATGTTATGAGTAAACGTAACTTAGAAGTGTATCGATAAACTCTGTTCTCGGGCGCTTTGTTTTACTTCTGTTACAGAAACCATCAACCGGATGCATGTTGTGCTAGCGTTTGCATAATAAGTAGTCAAAAGTGTCTGTTTAAAGCACTCGACTCCGGCAACTCAAGAATTAACGAAAAAGTGTTTCCAGTCGGACGAGAAGCCGACTTAAAGTGTGTCCTTCGTGTACAGTGTGAAGGTAAGGCAGGACGAGTAACTTGTCTCGACTAATCAATTACTCTGCCAAGAAAAATCGTGTTACGTCTTAACTTCGAATACTATTTCTGTTCATTTTATTTTCAGTGGACTATCCTCAACACTGCGACAACGCACACAGCCACTGCATTCAACTCACCTTAATTCTCTCCTGTTGTAGCTCAGCAACTGTCTCCTCGTCTAGCTTGCTGAAGTTTTCTTCACAGCGATCCAGCCAAGTGACCACTTCCTTGTGAATGTCTCTAAATTGCTGTGACAATAATAGAGCTTCCACTAAAGCGGCCTGTCTCGATGACGTTCGACTGTTCACCTTCTGGTAGCGATTCTTGACGCTGTCGATATCACCTCGGATGGCTTGCTGTTCTTCTTCCTTCAAGGCAGGTATTAAGGCTTCACCGTCGTCACACACAGACTTTAGCGGTTTTTCATGAGATGCCACGTCTGCGTTTAGAGCCTGCAAACAAAGAATCCAGAATTTTTGATGCTAATGAGACCTACCAGTATTTCTATCAAACGGTAATCTGTTAAAATGCGAGAGCGGGGTATTACGATGAACCAGACCACTATAAACAAAAGGAAAACTGACTTTGATAATTCTAAGAGAGGTTTTTAATAGAGTGTCGTAAAAGCAAAACCAAAACAATAACTCCAGCCAATCGCAATGTATGAACAAATACGAATACCAAGTCATTACATGTAGCCGGCGCCAAGCACAGGAAATAAGTGCGAACTGGGCACAATTCATTTTGCCACCCAATCAGAGTGAAGGAACGCAAGACCAAAGCAGACGAAACTTTCCTTCGACACTCACCTTAAAACCCCTGTAAGCCCAATCGCCGAGCAAGTGAGAGCAATACCTGTGCCTCGTTATGAAGAAGGGGTTACTTACCGCCTGGGCACCAAGCTGTTCTTTAACTTTCTCCGGTTCCACCCCCAGAGGCTCCAAACTGTCCAGGGTACCTTCAGTTGTTGTCAGCCATGTTTTAAGCTCATCCATATCATGCTGAAAGCTGTCTACCCGCGCTTGGGTAGAAAACAAGTTCTTGGCGAGTTGGTCCGCTTCTGCACACAAAGATTGCCACTTTTCGTCGATTTCAGCCAGGGCCTCATCCACTTTTGGTTTTTCATCATCTATGACATATTTCTTAAGATTTTCGCCCATGTCTTTACACGAGACAACGTCTCGCTCTTTGGCTGCTATGGCTTGCTGAATATCCTGCAACAGAGACAAAAAGGTGAACGTAGTAAAGCCGACTTTTCAGGAGTTGAGAAAGGTTGCTTGTGGATGAAGTCCGCACCTATGTGCTCCAAGAGTTACACAGCCTCGGGATGGCTCTAACTTTTGAAATCATAAGTTGGACTATTTAAATAAAAGCCTCGAAAAGAACTTTCCCATGTTGCCATTTATTACCACGCAAACAAGACAATTCTAAGTTGAAAATGAAAGACTCAAACTACAGAAAAAGAAATAATTAACTCCATACCTTCAGCAGTTCCTGCTGTACATTTTCGCCTTCCCCTTTAGCTGCATCTAGTTTGCTCAGCGTCTCGTCACACCAGGCTATCAACTGATCTTTAGCATCAAAGAAGTCTCGTGATAGTTTGGCCGCATCTTCAGCTTCCTGTCTCTTATCCTTAGCTTGCTCACGCAACTTGTCGTAACGCTGCAAAAGTTTGTCCGTTTTGTGACGCACAAGGTCTTTGTCTTCGTCAGTACAGTGTTGCATAACTTCATCACCTGCTTGGATTGCTTCTTGCACGGGTAACTCCAGGCTATCAATTTCCTCGCATAATTCCTACGAAGCCAAGAAAAAAGTGTAAACTTTTCATCGCACTAGCTCAACAGCGTTCGCAACGGCCTATTTCACCGTGAATTATAGTTCAGCTCACCTGTAGTTTGTTTGCTTCCTCTACGATATCCTCTGGCGTAGCTTTCTGGCCCAGCTGTTGAGCCTGTAGTTCGTCCTCTGCAGCGGCTATCGTCTTATTGGCGTCAGCAAGCAGTCCATCAAACTTGACAGCTGCCTCCATGGCAACATCCAATGAGTTCTTTCTGGAGTTGACCATTTCATTCAGTTCCTGCCACTGTGAAGTGACATTCGCCAGTCCTTCTTCAATAGGCCCTTTGGTATCTTCATCAGCTTTTTTCAGTACTTCTTCGCCAGTTTCCTGTAGGGACTTCACGGCGGGCACCCGGTCGGCGATCATGCGGGTGAATAACTGCAAAAGTGTTGTTACAGGAAATTATTTACAAAAGAACAAAAATTACGATTGACGCAAAAAAGAATAGTAACTCTGCCTAGAAAATGTACTCCTGTTAAGTTCACTTCAGACGAAAACAAGGTAAGGTGCATTGTGGCGTATTAGGATTGAGGATTTTAATGACTTTTACCTTCTGCTCTTGCAACTGAGCCTTCATTACATTAGGGTCAGCGGCTGCAATGGGTCCTTGATTCTCTACCAGTTCACGCGTCTCTGCCAGCCAATCCAGTAGAGACCGCAATGCATCACGGAACTTGCCACAGGCCAGCAGTGCATGCTCCAGTTTGGTCTGCCTGTTGCCTAAGTCTTGATTGGCAGTTAGGACTCGCTGGTTAAGTTCACTGATAGCGCGATCAATGTCAGTGGTGTCGGCATTTGGAAACGCGACCGCCATCTTGGTTTTCAATTCATTCAGAGCTGCAATCTGTTCCTGAAGACCATCAATTTCCTTTTGCAAATCCTGTTTACGAATACAACAAGGTCAAGAATGAGGTTTTAAATAGATGATCTGAAGTTCTCCTCTATAGAACAAGCCTATTTTGGAGTAAAATTTCATAGTAGGCATATATTAAGTATATTTTATAGTAGGCATATATGAAGGAATGAAACGTTATAATCAGCGGCCTTATTTCACTCAAGTCGTTTTTATTCACTGGGTCATAAAGGCCATAAAACTGTATACTTGAAAGGCAATGGCCCTCGAGCATCTTAGTCATCATGCCCTTAAACAGGAAGAATCCCCTTTCCCGAATACGTTGTATTCGCTTCAGCTACTCGGAACTGATACTAAACAGTGTTTAGTATCAGTTCATACAGACGCGTTAGCTCAGCTGTATCCAGAAGAATTTGCAAATTTTCTCCAAACTGACCTGAATGTCCTCCAGTTGTTGGTTAATGGTGTCTACATCAGAACCAATCGGAGGCAGCTGTTTAATTTTATCTTCAGTTGCACTCATGTCCTGGTCTGCCTTGTCCAACGCTTTCTGCATCTCCTCCACTTGATGCAGGGCCTTCTCGATCTCTGCCTGCTGATTGGCTGCGGCATCGTTGACGTAATTCCATTGTTTGTCAGTATCAGACATCTGTTTCACCATCGCAGAATCAAATCCCAGGCCAGCAGTGATGAGGTCTTGCGCTTGCTTGTTGACTGTGTCAAAGTCTGGCTTCAGATCTGCTACTTTTCCCTTCAGCAGCTAACAGAAATAAAGAAACACGAAGATAGTCAACTTGCGCCTTGCCCTTCAGCCAGAGTTAAAAGTTCCCTTGCAAATTGGGTGCAAAAATTGGGAGTCGGAGTACTGACTCTGACTGACTGAATATTCAAGTTGTCCCAGCAAACAACCGATCCACACATTTTTTTCGGTAAAATAAATCTTTGCACCTGTCACAATAACATTTCGCCTTTATTTCAAATTTTGGACATTTATATGGGCTTCAAACGTACAAAAAATGAAACTTCATTTGGTACACGACCGAGTCAGAAGGGGCTTGGGTCTATTCTCGATTTGACATCACAAACTGCTTTGCATGCATGTTTACAAAGACTTAATGCAATGTAAACGAGTTTGTGAAGTCAAATCGAGAATAGACCCGAGCCCCTTCTGACTCGGTCGTGGGACAAACGTTGGCCAGATTTTGCAACTTTAACACCCAAGAAAAGTCAAAATAACTAGTCAAGATTTGGTAAAAAGGCGCATTGCGTTTCAAACAGGTGCAAAGATTTATTTTAGCAAAAAAAGATTTTTGGTGTTAGGTGCACTCTAACGTACGACGAGTAGGAAAACAAGGCTCCTCTCCCACCTCCGCCGCGGTGTTTGAAAATCAAACACTTACGAATGTTGCCCCAAGTGTATAGCCCTAAGCTTACATAAACGCCATAACGGCAAAAAAAAAAACAACAACAACAATAACATGACCAGAACATATACCTGTGTCCTGCCAAGTTGCTCTTTAAGTTTCCCAACATCCATCACCATCGGCTTATTCTCTTCTAGCTTAGTTCCAGCCCCCTTGAGCTGCTCGTCCAGCTTTTCTTCTTGTTCCCAGTACACCTCCAGGTCAGCCAGCATCTTCTTGTTCTTATTAATTGCGTCAGCAAGCTTGTCTTGCACGGCATCGTAATGATCTTGTAACGTTTTGTTTTCCATTTCGACAGCACTCGTATCAGCCTGGGAAGAAAATATGACATCAACGTGAATACATGGTATGTAGCATTGTCAAAACCTCGGGCGCAAGAAAAATGAGTTCCCAAGCCCTTCCGAGCGTTCGGGAGCGACAAAAACCTACACAGACGAAACTTAACAACCTTATCAGATTTTTTCCTTTTCTATGGCCAGGCTTTGATTCTATTATTCTGTGAGTGGTGTTTGACCATCAGTTGAAAGCTATTGAGCAGTACTTTCTCGTGTCGCTGTTTGTTGTGTTGTACAAGGTCATTCCCAGTCCTAAGTGTGTGAACGAAATCCCTTAAGTGTGACCATTGAAATGAAAGCTCGTCATTGGCACTTTCCTTTTGGTGATGTTTGTTTGCCAATAAGTCATAAAATGGCAATGTGGAAACTCATACCTCTGGATGCTTTTCCTGTACATTATGACCCGTCTCCAGGGTGGACTGGACTTCAGGTTTCGACTCTTCCAGTTGATCCTTCAGGGCCTCGAGTTCTTGAATGTGCTTCTTCATCTCCCCGACATCGGACACCGGTGTTTTGGCGACGTCAACTTTCTTTTCTACTGCAGATATTTTGTCATCAGCACCCTTAACAGCCTCTTTGTATTCTTGTAGCTGCCCTTGCAAAGCTTCGATGTCTGCGTGTTTGTTTTGTAGATTACTGTTGAGCTCGTCCCATCGCTTGTCAATGTTCTGAATATCATCCTCGACTGAACTCACTTCCTCAACGCAAACTTTGCTGATCCCCTCTGCAGTGTTATCGAGACTGCTATGCGCTCCTGCATGGTTCTCGACATCTTGCTGTAACTCCTTTTAAAACAACAAAAAGAAACGTTTTCATTATGACAAGTACTACGCAACTGCGTTAAAAAGTTATGAAACCTAACAGTTATAAAAGCTACCAACTTAATAATAATTAAGTTATATAGCGTCGATATGAATGCAGTTTTTTCACGAATATCATCAGACCCAACAAGACAAACTCCTAAACACTTTGAAAACCTTGGCAAATCTCAATAAAATATTAACTGCTCCATACTAAAACGCCAGGAATAAACTTATTTTTCTAGTAACACTTTCCCCTCCTTCCTTATCAAGAAAAAGACCGTCTACGTTAAATCATGTGAAAGTGTTCTAACGTTTGCGTCTGGAAACGAAATCTTTAACATTCAAATGAACGCTAACGTTCATTAATTTCCTGTTGTACTTTAAGTTGTACTTTCTGCGCTGTTGTTTACTATGCTGTAGGATTAATGTGGTCCGACATGTTACTTTTGATTCATAGGATAAAACCTAAAACGCATTGATCAGGACGTCACCAAGGCGCTGTTAATCGCGCTTTACGAACAAATTCTGTTCGTGAAATCTTAATCTTGCTTTTTATACGCAAAGTGGAAAGTTTGAATTTAAAAGTTTTGTACTTATTCCTTACTGCAGAAAGAATGAACAGACTGGCGCGCGTGTGGGGTTTCAGTGAGATCATTTGGGTAGAGAGGGTCCTGTTATAAATAATAGAGTACTGCAAAGGCTACTTTAGTAGCAATGAAAACACTGAAAAATACCACGTTTGTCATCTTTCGTCTAAACAAACAATCACACTGTTCTTCACTAATGCCAGTCTCCTAATAGTTTCTCAGTAGAGTGAGGAATTACAGCAACCAGGCAAAAACAAAAACGTAAGTTTAATGTACCTCTACATGTTGTTTGCAAGACTCAAGAGTTTCATCATCACATGACAACTGAATAGCGTCCACTCTCCTTTCAGCTTCGTCCAACCACGGTACAAAGTGGGTGCGGTTTTCCTGGTACTCGCTAGTCAGTTGAACTGCTTGTTCCAGCATGGCGGTGCGGTTATCTGACGTGGTGTTCAGTACATTCCATCGCTCTTTCATGTTGTCTAGTTTCTCCTGCAGGTTTTCCCTGTCGGAGGGTAGCTGACTCGATTCTTTCAGTTGTTCTCCAGCGGCGGCAATAGCAGCGTAGATCGGTTCTTTGTCCTTAATCTCCTGGTGGATAGGCTGCCGAATGAAAGTGATCAACAAATAAGCAGTCTTGCAAGACGCAGCGAGAATCCGAATGACAGTGACTCTTGGCGTATGTTAGGAGAGGAAGGGCGAGGGGAGGTTAGCATAGCGTTCCCTTTACTAACTGCCTGGGTTTTTTAAGTTGCACGTTCAACTTACCCTGAGCGCCTACATTTTGAATGTTACCGGACTGACCTACTTTTATCTCACCTATCCTTGCCTTCCTCTATAGAATCAATTAATTTCCTTTATCGAATCAAGCCACTCCGCCTTCGTCTTCCGTGTTTATCTATTTTTTCTTTTCTATTCATTTGATAGATTTTATTTATTTAGTTGCTGCTAACCAGCGGTACGTAACAAATATCTTAAATCGGCAAGGATATATTTAACTTACGTAGATAAGGAAAGTGCAAACTGTATTTTAATTTTGGAACCACACCAGCATTGATTTAGCATAACTACTGATATAACTAGGGTGGAAAGATCGTCTATACTGAAGTTCAAGTCGACGACAACAACAACAACAACAATAAAAAAAATCTACAAGAAAGCTAATTAGGTTACACGAACCTGATAACTTTCTTGCTGTTCCTGAACAGTTGATTGATCAGCAGATATGGATCTTAATTTAGTCACGGTTCTCTCCGTCTTGGTGAGCCAGCGAAGGAACTCATCGAAATCGGTTTCAAACTGTCCAGCCTGGGAGAGCGCTGCTTGAAGCTTGTCTTTTCGTGCTGCGATCTTCAGCACAAGTTGGCTCAGCTCAACTTCAGCTCTGGATAAGCGACTTTGAAGTTCTGCAGCAGACACTGGATCATCACTGGCAGACAACAGATCCTCTGCTAGGGATGCAATGTCCTTCAGGTTTGCTTGCTGCTTTTTAAGATCATCCTCAAGGGCCTAAAAACAACAACAACAAAAAAGAAATTCATCTTAAATGTTTTGAGCCCAGGGGTCATACCATCAGTTGGTAAAGCGCGATCGTCCAGGTGAGTGTAGTCCTGAGAAGGACTATTTGCATTGGTGTTTCTGAGCGGTGTTCATCATCAGAAACAAAATATGTTCCGAACGTTTGAGTCTGTGGATGAAATCCTGAAGTGTGACCATCCAAATGAAAGCTAATGAGTAGCACCTTCCTGTGCTGCTGTGAAGTTTCCAACACAGGAAGCTGCGGATAAAATCCTACAGCAAGAGCTTTTTCTGTTTTACATGATTTTACAGAACCAATCTGGGATCTTTATTCGCCTTTGTTATTATTACATATGTGACTGATCATCGCAGTTATGAACACTACTTAAGCAGTAGTGAAACTAAAGCCTGAACAAAATTCAGGCTTGTACGGGATTCGAACCCACGACCTCTGCGATACCGGTGCAGCGCTCTACCGACTGAGCTAACAAGCCATCTGAGAGCTGGTCGTTTAGTTGGTTTGTAATATACCCGTGAGTGGTGAATATGTGAGAATGAATATATGAAAATCATACATTTCAATCATTAATCCGCAGTTCAAATGTATGATTTTCATATATTCATTCTCACATATTCACCCCTCACGGGTATATTACGAACCAACTAAACGACCAGCTCTCAGATGGCTTGTTAGCTCAGTCGGTAGAGCGCTGCACCGGTATCACAGAGGTCGTGGGTTCGAATCCCGTACAAGCCAGAATTTTTTTTCAGGCTTTAGTTTCACTACTGCTTAAGTAGTGTTCATAACTGCGATGATCAGTCACATATCATTAATCCGCAGTTCAAATGTATGGTTTTTCATATATTCATTCTTTGTTATTATTCTTATAATTTTGGTCAAGGGAGTGATAGAATCTTTAGTTCAAAGGTATTTGAAGCAGCAATTCCTCGCTTTTTAGAATAAGCTTCTAAACTTCAAAACACACTTCAAAGCACGGTGGAAAATCTAAACAAACCTCCAACTGCTCCAGTTGTTTCCCAGCAAGAGTAGGATCTGTGCTCACTGGCTCCCAGGCTTCCACAGTCGGAGCACAGTCAGCCGTCCAAGCTTGAACGTCATCCAGTTTTTCTTTTATCTGCGTTCCTTGTTCGACAGCTTGTTCCAGTTTAGCCTGTTTGTCCTTCAGCTGATCCAAAAGATCCCCGTATTTCTGATTAACAGCTGCAAGTTCTTGTTGCACAGGTGACGGATCACCACTAGCGTCCTTAACAGCGCCAACAGCCTGCTCACCACAATTCTTCGCGTTGTTGAGGTTTTCTTTTGCATCTTCCAGTTGCTTGATTAGTTCCTGGTTGGTAAATAAGGAAAAAACGTAACGTTAGCAAAGGAAAGAGAAATTAGTAACGTGGCATGGTTATTTGAGGCCTTTTGAGTTTCAATGAGTGACAAGACGAAAAAGGAGCAAGTCATTAAACAGGGTATTTTACACCAACATTTCCAAGGACTTCAGACGCAGTGGCGACAAGACAAGGGCACACGCTTCAATGTATTGTTGGAAGTCACGGTACGGTTGCCTATATAGGACGACAGGCCTACTTTTCCTTCAACTGGCAATAAAACTTTTCGTTGTAAGAAAAGGGAGTGTTACAAAAGCAATTTCTTCTTCGCATTGCCAGGTAACGGCGTTTTATTACAGTATGATATCATCAGTTTTAGTTTTAGTGGCTTTTGTAAAGTACTTAGCATTTCATTTCCACATGTTTGATAGAAATGCCAATTTTCCCTTCGACCACAGTTAATTCTGGAGCGCTAGCTGATCACCTAAATGCGGTTGATCTTACCTTTACGCTGTCGAGATCTTCTTTGTTCTTTTCCACATCAGCACTGATGGGACCCTGAGACTCCAGGGCAGCATCTACGTTTTCCAACAGTTTATCCACAGGCTTCACTAATCCTTCATACTGTTCCAACAAACCACGCACTTCAGCCAGATCCTTTTCTCGAGAGGCCAGAGAGGCGTCTAGTTTGTCATACCGCTCCACTGCATCTTTAGCTTCGCTCCTCACAATATCTCCATCAGCTTCAGTTAAGTCTATTACAGCTTCAGATGTCACGCTAACTGTGTCCCGCTCAGGTCGGTGTTGGTTGATATCATCACGTAACAGCTCCACAGCCTTGTTTAATTCAGCCAGCGCGTCTTGGCTAGCCACAATTGGTTCTAATGACTCTAACTTCTCCTCTGCTTCTGTCAGCCATGTTCCCAAACTGTTTGCAGATTCGTCGTATTTCCCCGCCTCTGTAAGAGCTTTATTTGCGCGAGCCAAGTGATCAGCGGTTTTCTGTTTGATGTCCTGCCAACGCTTCTCGGTGTCTGCCAATTTAGCCTCGATTTCGTCCTTCTCAGGTCCAGGATCTGCGGTTTCGAGAAGTCTGCTGCCGTTTTTCAAGAGCTGGTCAAAGACTGGTTCTTGATGCCTGATCTTTTCCTCGAGATCCTGAAATAAACAAATACGCCAGCCTTTTACTTTCCACACTTTTTAAAAGAGAAGACGAGAATAAGAAAAGAAAATCAAAGGGAATTTGGGTTGAAAATCAGTGGAAACACAAAAGGTAACAACATTAAAAAACATGTAACAACAGCAGCATTCTAATCAAAGGGGTTTTTGGTACGTCAACAGCCATAATCTAAACATTCAATTTGACTTCGAATCTGTAGCTATTTTCTCATTACTGTACGTTAAAATTATAACTGCATTGGAATCCAAAATTTTAATTGGAAAATGATTTGAAACTATCATCCACCATTAAAGCGACGAGCAAGTGAGGTGTTGGGGGCAGAGGGGTGCATTACTGGTTAAGCGCAATTTGTGAGGCGAGCACGTTAGGCATAAGTTCAAGGGGCGCGTAACGGTGATTCATCCCGAACGCGAAACTTAAGTTTGCAATATTTACTCCTGCTAATATTTACCTCAACATCACTCTTCTGTTGTTTCAATGTACCATACACGGCTGACACAGGTTGAAGGTTTGCGGCAAGTTCTTCCATATTTTGTAATTTCTCCGTGAAGTCACTGAATGACACATTAAACTCTTGAGAGCGTATCTGTGCTGCTTGCAATCTGCCTTCCAGTTCGGTTATCTTAGCCCTGAGATCTTCAAACGGCGTCTCGACTTTATCTAGTTTGTCTTTAATGGCTGCTACAACAAGAGGTTCATCTTTGTTCTGATCTGCTAACTTGTCACACAAACCTTCGGCTTCTTCCAACGTTGGTTTCTTCCCTTCTAATTGTGATTTCAAGTCCTGAAAGATAGGAATAGCGATGGAACTAAGATATCGTAGAAAAACACCGGAGAACATTACTCTGTGGTACAGTTATTTAATGCTAAATTTAAAGTCTTTGGACGAAATCCTTAAGTGTGACCATTGAACAAAAGTCGGCACTTTCTTCTCGTGCTGTATATTGTGGTGCACAAAGTGTTTTAAACGTGAACAGCAGATCTGTTTTTGTGATACTGTACAAAGTGGCTCCAACTTTTAAGTCTTATTTTATGTCTTATTCATAATTTTCAATGAGTGAGTGCTTTGGAAGTCCAAAAGATCTAGCCAAAGGATCTAGGATCTAACTTACCTGTACAAGTTTCAGTTGTTTTTCTACAGCTGCGGGATCAGTGCTTATAGGTCCAACTGAAGCCAGCTTTTGCCGAGCATCCTCCACGTATCCCTCCAAGTCATTAATCTTGGCATTAAAGTCATCCGTGTCCTTGATCTTACTTGCGAGAGCTTCCTCCTGAGCTTTGAGCTTCTGCTGTAACTCCGCGAATTTCTGCGAGACGTCCGCAACTTTGCCTGTTATGATCTCGCGGTCGGGTGAGGAGTCGTGCACCTGCTCCATCAAGTTGTCTCCTTTGTGGCCTACTTTTTCAACCTCAGGAGCGTGATCATCGAGACGGGAACTCAGTTCCTGAAAGGAGGTTAAAGTTTGAGTTTGTATCTGAAACCACGTCATTGATTATGTACAAATGAAAAAGTCATACACCCATGTACGACGGATGACCTCTTAATCGACAAACGGTGACGGCTCTCATTCACTTCTTGCTAAAAAAATATTACGCTCAGAGGCGTAAAAAAAAGGACATTGTTGAAGATTTTTCACAAACATTAAACTCGATGTGATTATTGTCAGTCTGGCCACAACAACTTTTTTATATATGAAGGAACAGATACATGTTTCTTTTATTGTTTTTGTTTTGTTTTTGTTTTTATTTACTGCTTTTAACTAAGAATTTTTATCAAGTGACACATTGATTCCCGAAAATCGGTCTGAAAAACGAACTCGAATCTGTTCAAAGAGACTAGTAAAGCCGTCAACAAAACTAAAAGGAACAGAACAGAAAAGATACCTTTATCTTTGCAAGCTGCTGAGTGGCTGTTTCCGTGTCTGTACTACACACTACCGGTGCATCTACAATATCAAACGCCTCACTGAAGACATCTTCAACCTTCTGAACAGTCACGTGATAGTCACGTGACGCCTCCTCTATTGCTGTTAGCTGCTTGTCTCTGTCATCCAGAGCTGCGGATAATTTTTCAATCCTCCCAACAAAGTCCTCGACCTCAGCTTCCACAACTGGAACGTCTGTTTCTGCGTCTTCCTTCAATTCCTCTGCGCTTCCTCCTACACCACGAACATCTGCTTTGAGCTTTCCCACCATTTCTTGAATCTGCTGCAGAAGTTCTTTCTGCTTGGCTATGTTGTCTATGTCCACAGACAGAGGATCAAACTCCCCGACTTGCTTCTCTGCATCCGCGAGCAAGGTAGACAAAGAATCTGCTTCTTGGCGGAATTTCTGCGCTTTGTCCTCTACCTTATTCAGCTGATTCTGACGGTCATCAACCTTGTCTTTCATCGCCTGCCACCTTGTCTTCAACTCGCTGATCTTTTGCTCCATAGCATCTTTCTCTGGGGCATCCTCAAGTGCCTCAACGACTTGTTGTCCATTTTGAACAAGTTTCTCGAACACGGGATCCTGTAGTGCCAGGTCTTTCTGTAACGCCTCGTTCTCTTGCCGTTGAGCTTGTACGGTTTCATGCAAAGCAGAGATAGGTTCTTGTTTTGCCAACTGCTCTTCATATGCATCGAGCTTACCCATGAACTCGTCAAACGAAACCTGAAAAAGCCACCAAAAAAAAAAACAACAACAACAACAACAACAATGACGCGACCACTTGATCATGTGTCCAAACCAAATAAGTTATCTTTATCTCATTTGTTTTCATATTCTTCTTCATGGTGTAAATGCTTGCTTATTATTGTAGTTACGTAGTTTTTTAAATTGTAATTTTTAATTTATAATTATACATGTACTAACAAATAATTAGATTTCTTAGAAATTTTCGATTCTTAAATTTTTAGATTGTTAGCTAAATTTTATCCTTCCTTTAGTTTTGTAATTTATTTGTTTATTTGTGGGCTTCCTGCGAAGTAGCTTTTAGCTAAGTGGAGTGCCACGTAAAATAAAGTTTTGTCTCTCTGTCTGTTGTCACCCGTGATCAAAGGAGGATTAACCTTACCTACAGTATGGTTGTTAAGTCCAACTTTTTTACTTCAAATAAAAAGTAGCGGTGAAGACGGTTTTAAAATGAAGAGAAACAAGAACCACAGTTGTAGTTTAAGCATCAACTGCCAGTCGAACAAGTCACATTATACAAACATAAAGACCTACCTGGAACTCCTGTGAGCGGAGCAGAGCGTTCTGCAGCTTCACTTGACGCTCAGCAAGTTTACGCAAGATGGCATCAACGGGCGCCACGATCTTGTTTAGCTCCCCTCGGACATCTCTAACAACCTGAGGATCGTCCCTGCTGTCGGCGATTATTTCCCTGCCTGTATCCTCAAGTGTGTCTACAAGCAGTTTGTTCTTTGCTATTTCGTCTCTTAAAGCCTAGAAAGAAGAAGGAGAGAAGAGGAGGTTGGGTTTACTAACTGTCTTCATCAGGAAGGCTATGAACGTGTCACGTTAAATCCCATGCAGTATAATATAATTTATCTTGTTGATTTTCCCTTCCATCCAAATTGGTTATTAATCTGGATTACGTCTATCCTGTTTACATTATATAGATTAACAAGTAATGGCACTGAACTGTCCAAGCATGAAATATTCGTGGGACAGCCAAATTATCAGTCTTTGGAATTTTCAGATCCATTTACTTTCAAACCACGTTAGCCTAAAGTGGTATTACATGTATTACTGCATTTTAAGATTGCTTGTATTTCATTAAGCAATATACCACAAGTTCTATGGTTTATAGGCTGATAAACCACGCAGGATGTTGAAAGAACACTCGAAGAATTCGTAAATCACGAGCCGCAGGCGAGCAAATAATTCATAAGACGCGCGAAATTTCCATGAGTTTACTGGAACAATAAACCATAGCTGATTGACCAATCAGAGCGCGCGTATTGGTTTTGTTATTATATAATTGCCATTAATTTCGGGCCTTGCTCTGAGTTGGCGGAAATACTCTATAGAACCTACCAAAATTGAGATGTTGGGCGGTTAGCGCCGCTAAACCAGTTGATAACAAAGTTCTCTTTTGCTAATTTGTTTCTTGACATTGCAGTTACAGTAGAGTAAAAAAGTTTTATTTTCATGCTTGTTAATAGAAGAGTTAATTATGATGCAAGAATGAGTTCAACCAAAACAATAGAAATCGCTATTCACCTCTGCCTGTTGAAGCTGTTGTTTCACCACTTCCGGGTCGCTGCTGATTGGTTCCTGAGCCGCCACAGCTTCTTCAACTCTTGGTAACCACTCCTCCAAGTTGCGCAAAGCATCTTGAAATTTCAGCGCTTTCTCTGTCTCTTTCTCTAGTTTATCTTTTTCATTATTTAAGCCTTCCAGCAGGTCGTGGTATCGTTTAGACACACCTTCCAGCTCCTGCTTAACACGGGGTACCTCCGGAGACTTAGGATCGATAGCAGATGCGAGCTTATCTCCAGCGTCCATCAAATCGTTAACATCTGGTTCGCGTGCTCTGAGAGCCGTTAACAGATCATCAATCGTCTTTATCTGGTCTTTACCTTTTTCGACAATTATTCCGGTAGGTTCGAGAGAGGCGAGGGATTTTTCGGTGCCTTCAAGAAGCTCTTCAACGGGCGTCAAAGCATTATTATATTTTTCCAAAGCTTCTTTCAAGGTTTCAAGATTGTCTTCGAGCCGTGACACTTCACCGGACAAATTATCAAAGCGTTTTCTAACGTCTTGCTCTTCTCCTTCAATCACATACTTATCAGCACTGCAGCTGTCAGTCAAAGACGAAGAGGTGTCCCTTGCAGCATCAACAACCGGTTTGCGTTCTGCAATTTCTCTCTTTAGTTCAGATAATGTCTCAAGTTGTCTGTCGATAGATATCTGATCACATACACCCGGTTCAACACCCTGGAGGCGTTTCTCAGCATCACCAAGCCACGGTTTAACATCTTGCATCTCACTGTTAAACTCTTTAGCAAGAGGCAGCACCTGGTTAAGCTGTTCCTGACGGTCAGCGGTTTCTTTTTTAACCGTCTCCCACCGTTGTGTAGTATCACTGAGTTTACTCTCTAGAGCATCTCGATCTGGGCCAGGTTCGGATGTTTCCAAAACGTTTCTCCCTGCTCGAACAAGCTGTTCAAACAAAGGTTCTTGTTGTTGGATGGTGTCGTTCATAACCTAAGAAACAACCAGATAAAGTCAAATCTTAACAAAAGGTTACGTTTATGTCGTTTTGTATACTAAAGTGAGTTAAACTGTAAGCTTGACACCGGCTTTAAATCCCCTTTAGGACACAGCACGAGAAAATGATGTTTCCAAAACGTAGCCCATGTAACATCCCTGGATGGAGTCCGTAAAAAAAATTAATTGGACCAGTTCTACAAAAAACATCAACAATCTGCTTAAATTTAATTCTCTGTAGTGTAATTTATTTTGTCATTCACGGTAACTTTGATTCTCGATAAACTTTCACTCAGTCACGTGCGACCACTTGAATGAAAGCTACCGAGTAGCAATAGAGCAGTTTTCAATTGAGGTGTCGTAAAACCAAAACCAAAGCAATTACTCCAGCCAATCACAACAGAAGTAAGCAGTGCAATGAACCAATCAGAATTCGAAGTAATTTCACGTAACGGCGCAAAACGCGGGAAAATACGTGCGTGCAAGTCACGATTGGTTTTGGTTTTGCTTCTCATTGGTTGAGAAAGTGGCGCGAGTTTTGCTGGCCAATCACAGAGCGAAGCAATGCAAAACCAACTGTACCTGAGGAGGCTTAATTAACATAAGCTACAAAGTTTCCTTTAGGCCTCCTCGCCATTGTTACCTCTATTCATTCTATCTTTTTGTTTTCATTACAATAATGTTATTTGTGGTATGGCAAATAAAATAAATAAAAAGCAAACGCAATTTACTTTCGACACTCAATTGAAAACCGCTCTGTTTCAGTGATTGTTGTTTCTTTATTACAAAGTCCGAGCTTGTTCTCACATTTTGAGTTTATGTGAAATCATTGTTAAGTCAGAGCTGTCAAATTACACCTATTCAACTCACCTTCTGTTGCTGGTTTTGTTCTTTGACCGAGTCGTACACTCCAGACACGGGGGCCTGGAGAGCAATACTTTCTTCTACTCGACCCAGTTTCTGCAGAAAATCGTCAAAGGACACCTGGAACTCCTGACTCTGCAGTAAGACATGCTGTAGGCGACTGAGACGCTGGTCTGCGCGGGCTGACAGTTTGTCAAGTGCGGTCCGAACTTTGTAGAGTTTGCTATAAACATCGGCGACTACTGCAGGATCTTCCTGGCTTCTCTCGATCAACTTTTGTCCCGCATTCTCGGCAGTTTGGAACAGCGCCCTGTGCTTTGCAATATCATCTTTGAGAACCTTTACGAAAAAATTAAATATGCAAATTGCTTTAACACTTGTAAAAATAATATTGCAATTAACTACGATTTACCTAATCTGGCAGACGGGAGATAGACAAGGTGCAGGCGGTTCACCTACTGGCGACAATAGCCAACAGAAAGTCCTGATTCGGATGGAAGCCCAAATTATTGAACGTATTATGAAAATTGGAATCTAGAAAACGTATGGATTTTTTCCTAAAATGAACAAAACCCCTTACTTAACCTATGTCGCTAGCGGTTTAAAGATTGAAGTGGTTTTAAATTTTTTTCTCTCGGTAATCACTTTGGTGTCAACAGATAGAACTTGTAAGGAAAAGAGTCATCCATTTTGTTGATTCTAGCGCGATAACCACGACTGGAGATATAGTGAAACTTGAATTGAACATCATGTTTCCACCTCAAAGGCCAGATTGCCACCATCATTTGATTGCTGGCGGGACTTCAAACGCGATGTTTGACGAGTTGGCTACACCGAAAGGTCTCAGATGAGTCCCTTGGCAGGGACGAAACATATGTATGTCAGGCTAGCCACGTTAATAGGCATTGAATTCCAAATGACTGAAGTTAAAAAAAAAACATTTCAAATAAAGAGAAATAAATAAATTCCTAATGACTGAAGTTAAAAACAATAATTTTAATTTCACAAAGGGTGACGGAGTCATCAGTCCAGGTATATTGCAGTCACCTTTTTCTAGAAAAACGATTGAGATCTAAATTTGGCCACCAATCGAATGAGCTGTGATTCTGAGAAATACATGACTAGCTACAGAATGCTTCCGAGTTGTATGAGAAAGTAGGTGACGAGCAGTCTATTCCATGGTACATAACAAGAAAGCTTTGCACAACTATTTCATAC
Organism: Pachyseris speciosa; assembly: GCA_016490735.1. Taxonomy (NCBI): domain Eukaryota; kingdom Metazoa; phylum Cnidaria; class Anthozoa; order Scleractinia; family Pachyseridae; genus Pachyseris; species Pachyseris speciosa. Next base: position 230,362 of record JAEMWC010000134.1, on the reverse strand, counting down.
TATGTAAGAGAAAATATAGCCCTTCACAATCAATGCGGTGCATGCTGTGAAGGTTCGATGGAATACCGACGAATATAAAACGGCTTTTCTGCATTCTGATTGGCTGTATTTTCTATAGCATGGAATAAAGAGTGATAGTGACGTATTTCAATAGAAGTAGCGCTGTGCTAACAGATAACTATTCAAAAAGGAAGATGTCTTGATAGAGACAAGGTTAAAGGCCGTTTTGCTACATTGACAATTCAGTCGATTCACCGTATTCCAACATCATATTCTAACATTTGAGTATACTTTCCAACTAAAAGAAACATTGTCATTCACAGAAAAACTCGAGGTAATTTTTTTAGCCAAATTCACTTTAA